>LBNU01032226.1:2326-18524 GCA_014162995.1 Artemisia annua | reverse complement strand
CACGTGGACGGTGAAATGTAGGCACATTCACCATTTGGGATCCTCATATTGAAGTGTTTCCTAGAGCTTTAAAATACCATTTCGTTTGACTTGCAATCTAATATATAAAAAGAATTATCTAAATATTGAATTATACGTTGAGATTGGAATTAATTAATTTATCTGGGAGTGGCACAAATTTTTTTTGAAAAAAAACCCGAAAAAAAGTAATAGACCGAATGCAATTCCGAAAAGTTACCCTTGTACTAGAACCCTTATTCCCCTGATTGCCATTAAAATTCTTTAATACAAATAAAATCTTAATTATATTTAATAAATCATAAACCCGCAAAGGAATAATCTATAAGTAAGTCTTCAATTATAGAAATTAAAAAAATCCACTAAAACATAACCGTAATCACCAAAAAACTTAAACTCCTCAATTAATAAACCCATATGTAAATTCCTGCTATGCATAAAGCGTAATATCCCACGCCACAAAGTGATGGTCTGAACTGGCCGATACGAAGTCTAAGACTTTACATACATAATTTTAATTTCATAAAACATTATAGGAAATCTAACACACAATGATTAAAGCTCAATATCAGATGTGTAAGCAATACTGTACCTAGAAAGAGAATCGGTGGTATTAACTATCAAGGACCACGCACTGAAAAACAGACAACTTCATACTATCTCTATAAAAGTAACTTCACGGACACATTTAGACTTTCAAAACACACTTGTTCTAATAAACAAAAATAAATCAAGTACTATACATGTAATGAGAACACTTCAAAATTTGAGTTGATTTTCATACTAGATCGGTAGACACAAATTATACTTTTTAATTGATTTCACACAATGTATAAGCCATTTTTAATTTGTAATAACTGTAACTTATCTAGACTAGTAAGCAGGGGCGGTACCAGAAAAACTTTCAAGAGGTGGCAAAAGTTAAAAGTGGATGCCAGTCGGGTCATGTCAATGACTCGATATTTGTTGCTATAATGAAATCAATTTTACTTATAATGAAAGTTAATTTTTCGGTATTTATTTGCACGCGAGAATCAAAACTAAGAATTGATGATGATAATATTTAGCACATACTTATTTTTTCTTATCGATATTAACACAAGTAGTTGAAGCACAAATAAAAAAATAAAATGTTGGATAGCAAAAATTCACAAAAATCTATAGAGTAACACAAGAATCAAACAATATCTTCACGAAAGTGCAAATGTTCTTAACCACTTAACTATGATGCAACTTTTGGATAAATTTTCACAGTTATATTATTTACCCATTTATGGGGGCAAAATGAAATTCTCTAATCAATCGACATTACTCGAGTTAACTTTGTGGGGGCAGCTGCCCACGCTGCCCCCATTGTGGTACCGCCCCTGCTAGTAAGATACCTGCATTACATGTCATTAGAAAATATGTGATTTAAAATATTTTGGTGAAAAATGTTTTTCAGTTATACATTTTTTGCCAGTGACTTGCGGATAGCGAAATTTTTAGGTTTATCTGTATAAGAACAACCTTCATCAAATTGCGGATAGCGAAATTTTGTACGCTGAGTGATTCACAACTATAATAAAATGAATATGAAACAAAGAAAATTGAGCTATAAAAATGAAAAATTTTAACAAATATAAAAGGAAGTAAAAAGCATCAGCTAGTTTTTGTATAGTAATTAACGTAAAAATAGTATTTTGGCTACTGAGATTTAACGTTAAGATTATAAATCTTAAAGTCACCTAGTGTTTGTCTAGTGTCAAAAATCTTGTGAATATCAATGTAAAGTTCTTAAGCTCAATTCATGAAAGGCGAAAACAACACTGTTCACAGCAACCTCCTGAGTTGAGTAGGTGTGAGTCCTATAAGCTAACCGTTAAAAGTTCATGGTTACTCAAAATTATAAACCTTCGTATACGCAGTTAAAGATTATGTTTTATTTTATTTTATTTCTCTGATTGCACTTTTAAAGCAAGATTTTGCATTTTAAATAGTACTTGATAGCTATTAGTCGAATTAAGATTAGTTAACTACTTAATTTGAGAGTTAAAACAATCAAATCAAGTGTGGAAGGAGAAAGAGAGTCATGAAAAGAATGTGATTTGAGGAAAGATTACGCGTATGAAGGGGGGAGCATCATTGATTGGAAGCATGTGCATGGGTTCTCCACCAACCGTGTTTATGCTTTGAATTTTCTACGTACCTTTTAACTCCTCAATTTCCTCATTAAGGGGGAGCCCCCTAACTTTTGAGTGCCAAAACATGATCATGTTTAATACTGTAAGATCTTTGGCCCAACATCGATTGTCAATTTCTCCAGAATTGGTCTATGTTGGTTTTCTAGCTATGTATTGTCATTTTGATTAATTTCTTTTCAAAAATTAAACGTCAAAACAACTCCTCCCACCATAACCATTAATAACGCTTTAACTATATATATATATATATATATATATATTTGGTAGTGTTATTCTATATATTATCATCATTTTTCGTGAACTTTTGATACTTAATAGCATAAATTATATGCAGGGTCACTTGAAGCTAGTTCTGAAAGATAAATGTTATAAAAGATGGGATCAGGTTGTGTCCAATTATTACAAAGTTGCTTTCGAGGTGTTGAAAATTAATCCAAATAAGTTGAATACTACACTACATGTTGAAAATTGCCGAACGAATTGAAGGATAAGTTAGAATGGTCCCAAATTTCATTCTTGGCCCCATAGCTATAGATGATCGTTTTAAGTATTTATCTAGAGGTTTATGGTTTAAACTTTACCAATTATATATATTTGGAGAGAGTAGGAGAAAGACTCGTAAACCGTCACGAGATAACTCGATTACATCACGTATATTTGAGTTAGAAACTGTCTCTCCCAATAAAACAGAACGGGAAAAACCTCATTTGTTTACCAAATAAATATATTTGAATTTTTTCAGTAGATACAAGTAGGGCGGGCCAGGATTTCAAGTTAATGGGGGCTGATATAAAATTTTAGAATGATAATGATATAATTCTAACCAATATGTCAATGCATGAAAATCTGAAAAAGTAAACGAATAGCTAAATGTATAATAAATAAATAAATAAATAAATAAAAACACGTATAATACAAAGCCTTAATCAATCTTGGTAAAAATTTCAGTGACCGCTAGCAACTTAGCGGCTAGCATTTAGCCACCTTACTTAAAAAAAATAAAAATAAAAATAAAAATAAAAAATAAAAAATAAATGTACCTCTTCGGTAGTTAATTTATGATTCTTAATTGCCAAGCAAGCGTAACATGTGAAGGCAAATGTAACAGTACCTAGAACATAAAGGAGAGCATTTGACCAAAGAAACTTTGTAGCTAAACAAGTTTCCCTCAACGTGGTATTACCATCTTCAATACTTGGTCTCATTGCAAAAAAATATATATATTCAAGGTATTAAAACACGAACTTTATGTTAAAACACGAACTTTATGTTAATGATTGGGGTGATTAGCTGTTTTTTTTTTTTTTTTTTTTTTTTTTTTTGAAAAAGGTTTAGATTTTATTCAAAAAAAAAGCGCACCGGAAGTCCTTGAAAAAGGACACCGGGCAAACAAACGAGAACATTTCAAGTCAAAGCGGTAATACACCAAACATTACCAATCTACACTTTTCATCTTAGATCTAATTTTTTTAAAACCCAAATACGAAGTCATCTTGATTGCTCTCGAACCACTTCTGCTAGCTTCGCCTCCTTTTTACCTTTGAAAAAACGATCATTGCGTTCATTTCAAAATGGCTCCACAAGAAGTAAAGATATACCACGCAATATGTTTCTAGCCTTGCTCTGGAAAGGTGGCTGGTTCTCTCGTTATCTTCAAAAATCAATAAACATCAGAAAAACAATCGACGCGGTTCCAATCGGCACCAATGCCTCCACACGGTTCCAAATCTCCGCCAACAAAGAGGCATCCAGTGAAAGATGTGGGTTGACGTTTCAGCGTCCGAGCTTCACAGAAACCAACAAATACATTTAAGCTAACTCCACGTTGTGCAATTCGATTAGTCGGCAACCGATTACGGTTATCGCTTCCAAACCATAACTCTACATTTTAGATGGAGTCCAACACTTCCATTCATAATGTGGTGTTCCACAGCCGGTCTCGGGTAGCTAAGATAAAAAGCTTCTAGCGCTGCTAACAGTGAAGCCGATTTGAACGCTTAGCTTTCCACATTCCATTTGTCAATAACCCCCTTCCAAGCATAGTCATAGAATCTCTTCCAAAAGATTGAAAAGGGCTATTTATCTCAGCAGCAGTAGTACATCCTTGCCGCCATTTCCACTGCAGGATCTTAAGATCCAGACACAACCCGAATCAGTCCGCGGATGACAGCCCCATTTATCAGTTCGAGTCTGAAAGTGGAGGGTAAATATCCGGAGAGATCTTCCCTCAGGCCACGAATCCATCCAGAAACTAATAAGAGAACCGTCTCCCCACCAAACCTTCAAAGTAAACTTCAGCGTTTTCCGGACCAGATCTTCTTTTCTCCAATCTTACAATTTGTTCCAACACCACTAGCCGAAAGCCGTACACGGAAGGACTCGACCAATTCCTTAACCAACCCGGACACCAATGACCACTTTTTTCACAAACCCTTACCCCGGTTTTTAAAAACGGCCACGCCCATTTAGAAGAAAAAAAAGGCGGCGCGTCGTTAACGTCTTTCCAATTTAGAACAACCGTAGACACCCTCCTTTTTAGGCGTAGTTAATTATATCCCAAGCGATCCAGTTAATCTGTTCTCAGCACTACAAACCCGCCCAAGAAAAATCATCTCATAATTTTCTCCATTACTCTCTGAATAAACGCTTGGAGCTTTATAGAGAGAAAGATAATTTAAAATAGGGAAGATTTCTAACAGGCTTTATAAGGATTTACCCGACCACCAATTTGATAAGTGTTTCGCCTTTCCAGCGGAGCTTTCAATTAGTAATCAAGACCGGTTTCCCAACTACTGAATTCTCGTCATCTTGGCGCCACTTTAATCCCAAGTACCACGAAATTTCTACACCCCAAGACTTCTTAAACATACTATCCACCTTCTCATCTTTGTGTACCAACCCCAAATAAGTTTGACTTGTGAATGTTGATACGAAAGGCGATCAATAAGTTAGGAAATACCGAAGAAATACGAGCCGGTGTTTTGAAGATTCTCGCGGGACCATTCACCAAATAAGCCATCGTCCGCAAAAGAAAAATGATTTAAGATCCGTATGTCAACCGAAAGTAATACCTTTGAGAATACCCATGTCTTTAGCCTTGTCACAAACCAAGAGAGACACTCCATAACCAATAAGAAATAAAAAGCGATATCGATCACCTTGACGTAAGCCTTTCTCACTTTTGAATAGAAAGGTGGGGAGACCCGTTGACCCAACACAGAAGCGCAAGACGATTCCAGAAATACCTTTAATCCAAATGCACCATTTCTCGGGAAAGGCCCATTTGAGATAGTAGAATATAGAATAATAAAAAGCACCAATTGAATTGTCATACGCCTTTTCAAAATCAATTTCAATTAAAACGCTTTTTTCTCTTTCTTTTTAAAGCCATTCCAAAAAACTCCATTACCACTGCTAATCCACCCCAATCATTAACATAAAGTTCGTGTTTAAACATAAAAGTTCGTGTTTTAATACCTGAATATATATATTTTTTGAAGGAGACCAAGTATTGAAGATTAATACCAACGTTGAGGGAAACTTGTTTAAGCTACAAGTTTCTTTGGCAAATGCTTCTCCTTTCATTTCTAGGTACTGTTTACATTTGCTTTCACATGGTTACGCTTGCTTAGGCAATTAAGATCATAAATTTAACTACCGAAGAGGTCATTTATTTTTATTTTTTATTTATTTTATTTTTATTTTTTAAGTAAGGTGGCTAAATGCTAGCCGCTAAGTTGCTACGCGGTCACTTGAAATTTTACCAAGATTGATTAAGGGCTTTATTATACGTGTTTTTATATTATTATTTTATTCTTAATTATACATTTAGCTTAGGCTATTCGTTTACTTTTTCAGATTCATGCATTGACATATTGGTTAGAATATATCATTATTCTAAAATTTTTATCAGCCCCCATAACTTGAAATCCTGGGCCCGCCTACTTGTATCTACTGAAAAAAATTCAAATATATTTATTTGTAAACAAATGAGGTTTTTCCGTTCTTTTATTGGGGAGAGGACAGTTCTAACTCAAATATACGTGATGTAATCGAGTATCTCGTGACGGGTTTACGAGTTCTTTCCTACTCTCTCAAATATATATAATTGGTAAAAGTTTAAACCCATAAAACCTTCTAAGATAAATTACTTAAAACGATATCTATAAGCTATGGGCCAAGAATGAAAAATTTGGTGCATCTAACTATCCTTCAATTCGTTCGGCAATTTTCAAACATTGTAGTCGTAGTATTCAAACTTATTTGGATTATTTTCAACACCTCGAAAGCAACTTTGTAATAATTGGACCACAACCTGACCCATCTTTTATAACCATATATCTTTCCTGACTTCCAAGTTGCTAATTTTATGCCCACTAGTTATCTACCATTTTGTAAGTTGTTTCCCACCATTTTTCATCTCTACCAAATAAGTTGATTTTTGATACAAAAAATGGACCCAAAATGATCAGGCAAACTACGCTAAAAACCACTTGTCGAACCTCCATGTTACTAATCTTCCAATTAACCATTCCAAGACCAGTAAACTGTGCTCTTTTAAAGTTAGCGAGCTCCTATGTCTTTCTGGCATCAAATGTCCACCGTTCCTTAACACGATCAATCCATTCGTCCTCTCTCGCCACACGGACGTCCTTGTCCCGATTCAACCGCTAACCCGAACTTCCAGTTGAAACCAATCCCAGATGGAGTTGGAGCATGAGAAGGCCTGTCTAGGTGGACAAGTTCATGGAAGTGATTGTGATCATTAATGAAAGAACAAATCAATAAAATCATTCAATACCTTATCAGGAAAAACAATTCTTTTGATCGATTTATTCACTTGTTATAGTCCTCTTCCTCTGTTATAATGTTTTTATCAAAAAAACACAATATTGAATCTGTAATATTAGTAGGAGTCAATTGTTTTTATTCTTAAAATATTGGGCTTTTGGGCTATATTATAATAGACTTATTAGGCTAGTTTAGAGAGACTTAGCATAGTAGTTTGGATACAAGAAAGTTTTGTTAAATGTGTATTGTGCATCATGATGAAAAGATTTTAGATGCACAAGAATACTGTGGAGATCGGTTTTTTTAATTATTTATTTATTTATTATTCTTTTTTTACTTGTGGAGATCGCATCTTGACGAACAGACCTTCACAATTTTTGGATTTGATCACTTGAAATTGACCAACAACTTAGCACATGCACATGATAACCGAAATCATTATGAACTAAGGTTGAGGTGCCTAAAAGATAACAAAAAACTAGCAGGCGACTTTTAATGTAGTCGATTTTAAGAACTTAAAAAAATAAATAAATAATAATATAAATAAATCAATCAATCAATAATAAAAACACTTTGTTTAGTCAAGTAAAAGAAATAAAATCCAATCAAAACCATCAATCAACTTTGTTTCATTAGTTGACTTTAAGAATAACCAAAAATCACCGATCGAACTTTTTATATTAGTCGAATAAAAGAAAAGCCAATCAAAATCACAAATCAACTTTGTTTCAGTCGAGTAAATGAATAACCGAAAAAATACCAATCGACTTTGTGTGGAAGTCGACTAAAGAAGAACCAAAAAGAAAATAAATAAATAAATAAAAACTTGTTTAGGATCTTAAGCTCGATACCGTGTCAAGTATATTAATTCATTCATAATTATCATTATATATTTCTCAATATTATACTAACGAGGCTTTATCCAACCCGTGCGATGCACGGGCTTTGTTTGAATATCTACGTGTTTTTCTAGAGACTTTTTTTTTTTTTTTTTTTTTTTGTCCTTTCTATAACTTATTAAACATGTCGCAAGAGATTCCAACAAAAGGTACAGCAAATGCAAATCGACTCAATTTCAGATGTATACCATTTACACATGTTCAGCTTTGACCCATTTCATAAAAACAGTCACCTTATCTACAACGAATACCAATTAGTTAATGGGTCCACATTTTACGTGCGCCTAAGGGAATAGTCGTTACACGCTTCACAAAAGCCTCGTATCATCCAACTTTTACCTGCACAACAGCAAATCAAAGAGAAGCATAACTTCTATTAATGAATGGGACAAAAACATTTGTGGACTCTACTTTGTAAAACAAAAATACATGTTACTTTCTCATACAATAAATGGTTTTTAGACTTTAGACTAACACACACATATTGTACAAAGCCAAAAAAAATAACCAAATAAGGGGGATAGTTCCTTTTTACAGCCCAAAACAAAGGCGTAGCTGAACCATCCTAATCAACAAATAATCAAAGCTAATATAGTAAAAATGTGATATACACAACTGAATTAGCATATGATGCCTTTTCAACGGCCCATTCCGCATCAGATAAAATAAATCCTTTAACAACAAAAGCCTTGTAGGAACCCCAACTTCCTCTGCCCATTCGATATGTAGTATAAAGAAATTGCTGCTTATTTTTCTTTAATGTTTATAACAACACATTTATTAGAGCAATCTTTTAATTTCAGTATTAAAGTGATGTCACATTGACATACCTACGGCAACTGTTCGCTCAAGCTTATCCGATAGTTGAATGTACCATCAAAGACGTTGTGGACAAAAAACACCTAAAAAGATTGGTGACTAACCAACGTCTGTGATCACTAACGTCTTTAATGCATTAACCTGGACAAATACACGTAAAAATATTGATCGGTGGCAAACCTGGTTTTAACTAATGCATTAACCTGGACAAATACCACAACATCTTTAAGAGCATCAAGATGTAAGAACAAAAAATATTTTTTGTTACATTAGTAATGTTGTGTAGAGAACTGCAAAAATCCATATAATTAACAACGGTTAATTATATATTAATCTCTGTCATTATTCTAATCACCATTTTTACAGAAAAATTTGAAATTTTTCTTATTATATTAAATGGTCATGATTACAATATTACAAAATTCACCCAATGACGAAACAAGTTCTCGACACGTTTAGCAAAACTTAAATATTTCACTAATCCTAATTAAAACCTTAATTACATCTAATGGGCCCTTAATCTTTTTCAGCCCAATTTCCTACGCCTGTTAATATTTATCAGCCCAAATAATTAAGCCCATATTTAGTTTCTATTATTTCATGTAAACGACTAAACAAGCTACAAAACAACCATCGTTCTCTCGAATATTAAACACGACACGTTTATATTTTTATGTCATCTCGTTACTCACCTATTCAACTCTTAACGTGCCAAATTTCATCATCTCACGTCGCGTTTTACGTAATATTTAAAAGCAAATCCATTCGACAAAAATTCAACCCACTCGACATAAACAAATAAATCAAAACTTAACCGTTTTGACTCTCGTTTGTTCCTACATGATTCTAAAAATATTTCAATTATAGTTCCATAAATAAAATCAAGTTTCATTTCCATGTTCTATGTATTGTACGATTTTATATAAATCGTATACATAATAAAATGGAAGTCGACATATATGGTGACTCAACTAGACAACCTACCATATTTTAAGCTCTCACATATGTTCTTAAAGCCATAGAATGTCTAAGGAATCATCTATTCACTGACATGTATAGTTACTCATGTTTTCTTGAAATATTAGAACTAGTACGTGTCTAAAAATCCTTTCTAGTGAGAAGAAAACTTAAAATGAGAAGGATGAGAAATAGCTATAACCACACATTTGAGATGCATCGAGTTGAATTAGATGCATCTCTATTCATTTAGATGCGTCACAATTAGTTTCGAAAGTGATTTTGAAGTGAAAACGATGCAAAGTAGTACTAGCAACAAATTTGACCCGCAGTGGACGAAAAATACATAGAATTTGTCTAACTTGATGAAATGCATATAATAAATGTATATGCATCTAATTTTTTGCTAGAAAATATATTAGGGTGCATCTAAAAGATTATAGATGCATCTAATTCATTTCAATGCATCTCTAATGTGTGACTATAGTTATTTCTCATTCTTCTCATTTTAAGTTTTCTTCTCATTTGATCCTAAGTCTTCTATATGTATCCTTCTTCCTCACCTTATTTCTCCATTCAAGACACTCAAAATAACTCTTATACTCTCTCAAAACCTTCGCTGAAAGACCAGAAGTGAATCTCTCGTACGTTTGGAAGAAAACAATTGTTATCGAGTTACTTTATACATCTTATTTTGGGTTATAAGTTAACGTGAGATTTTCTCGAGTTCCATTCATCACCTTCGACTCTCTACCATCTTTGAAGGTGTAGTAAGTTACCCACAACCTCTCTTCAATTCCATTCCATTTCATACGTTATATATTTTAACCATGCATCATATTTTAATACTACTCGAACGTATATTGTTTCACTTATTTATTTACGTATACATAATCATATAGAAACACAAAAGTGACTAGCCTCTATCTTGGAAGGCCTAGGAGTCACGATACACACTCGTCTCACATTTATTTCTACGTTACACGCATCATTCGACACTATTTTAAACCTTGTATCAATCGGATACAAAAACTCTAAACCCTTAAAAAAATATTTCTAAGTGTTTTACTCTAAAAATCACGTTCCATGCAGCCTAAGAAACACTCGTTTATTTTGAAATATTACTTAACAATCATATAATATTTTTACATCATCTAATAGACCGCCTAGCTAGCTACAAATTTCGTATAGATAACTTGCGAAAAAGATCATGTCTCGACACACTAAATCGACCAAAGTGAAATGACCAACTCATATATACCGCCAACACTTAGAAAATATACTAAGTTTTTCATATTTAAAGCATGCGACTAGGCCAACTCATGACTTGTTTATTTCGAATTCGTAAAAACAACACATCAATATTTTTGCATATCTCGATAGTAGACCTGAAAAACTACCCTTTTCATGCATGTTTTAACTTCAAACCCATAAGATTAGCTCGACGCTCAAATAAACTCATTTTGATCGACAAAAACCACTAGCTCTATAATTGAATTTCCATAAAATAACTTCTAGTAACTTTCGGTATTGGGCTAAACCAAAGCCCAACAAGAGTTAACGATCCATAAGCCTACTGGGCCCATATGAAACATTTTTAGAATCATAAAAATAGCCCAAGACCAGGCCCAAAACAATTTCCATGCCCTCGCCACTAAATTTCTTAACGGGCCTTTATTTTAATTCGTTAAGGCCCAATGAACTAAAAATAAGCCATTTGGCCAAATAAGCAGTTGAAATAAGCTTTACATAAATTAAATAAGCCTCGGAAAATTTTATATAATTTTTCTCATCATTTTTATAACTTTGGACTAAAAATGTAACGCGACAACACCTAGAAGGACCAAAACTGTCAAACTATTAAAATAGGGACTGAAACTGTAAAAACAGAATCTTAAGGATAGAAATTGATATTATTTGATACTACAAGCTCAGAATGTTATTTTGGACAAGTAGTGGACTATAATTGTAAATTATATATAATAAGGACTAACGGTGCAACGCTAACACCGTTAGGATAAAAAGTGTAAAAACTGGAAAAGGACAAGGACCAACATATTTTATTTGACATTCTTATTTTATTTTTCATTTTACGTCACCCCATCACGTCATATGCATATTCATTACATTTTATTTATATATTATTTAACTTTACGTTAATAATATATATAACGGTATTTAAACTCATATTCATTCCATATTATTTTCATCATCATTAAAAAGGAAGAACTTTGGAAATAATAACATATTTTGTTATATTATTATAAACGTAAGAATTTCATTTGCATATCATCTTTCATCATAACGATTAATCATTATTCATTAATCGTTATTCGTTATTCGTTTCGTATATACCAAATAGTATTTGGTTAGATTCTTAGATAAATTTATTTATCAGGATCCATATTGAAGACGTTTTCATAATCGTTCCCATAATCTCCCGAATCTACTTTTCATCATTTTCAATATCGCTCCAGGTGAGTCATAGCCCCATTTCTAATACTTGTTTTAACTCTTTGGGGGAGATACATGCTTACATATACTTTGATAATTTTATAAGTATATGAATAACTTACATGATTCAAATCAATTTCCTAATTAATACTTATCTGATATGGTTTATGACTTAAGATGTGATATATATGTTACTGGCAAATTGCTTGACTAGAATTACTGAACTCAGATGATAATGTTTCCAAACTGATTATTGTGACATGATATTTGATTTTACTATAACATCCTGAATGATTCTCATATCTCTATATCATATTTCTATGTTTCAAACAGAAATACATGCTAGGAAGAGCACATATACTCTAGTTACATCATTACTACGATATTGCCTAAGTCACATTAACGCCATAAAGTCCCTCTATCATGAGCCATTAATCACATGTTGTGAGCGCGAATATGGTGAACAGCTTCGAAACCTGTTGAGGCTTGACATCCTATCCCACTAATACTTGACGGAATGCCTAACTGTTAGTCGTATTAGTCGTGATATACTATATTTGAATACAAATAGGAATTGGCAAATCACCTATAATTCGAGGGCGAATTATCATCATTGACTTGATGATCACCCGCCGTTTTACGGTATTTGTTAACGTTTTGTGTGTCATGAGGCTTGGAGCAATATCAATAAGAAAATATATGTCTCCCACATATATTTAGATACAGCTGTATAGGTATTTCACTAGACTTGAATTATAGGTCTCACTACATTAGTATCATGAGTTTCCATCTCATGTTAGAATTATGATCCAATACTTGAATTTGATTGAATATATATATATGATTTATCTGCGATTAAAATCAACATCACTCAATACTAGTTTTATCACTATTAATGTTTATTACAATTATTATCAAATACTCATGAATCCAATGAAATAAATGGTTTTCCACTAAACTCTATGAACTCACCAACCTTTGTGTTGACACTTTTAAGCATGTGTATCTCAGGTAATTAACGGAGCATGACAAGACACGGAGCGGGCATTTATTACTCTGATAAATTAAAATGGTGTAAAAATCAAATATGTCATTCTTACAAACCTTTATATCTTTTAAAGAGATTTTTAAAGCAAATGTTTCATCATTTATCAAAAGTATTATTTGAATGACAAATAACTTTCAAAACGCCTCTTTTAAGCCGTTTTATGTGAATATGATTTCGATCCTCCCCGTAACACCCAAATTACTTTTTCGCTGCTAAATCATAAATTTGGGGGTGTTACATGTTGTAATTTGACAACATGTGCAGAATAATGTCTTCTGCCGACTTTCGAATTGAACAATCCCCTATTTACGCCCATCTAAACCATTCACAGGTACAATTTAAGCACCTAAATAATATGGAAGATCATTTTTTGGTTACAGATTACATACAAGAAACAGTCACAATAGGCGTGATTTTGAATATTGCTAATACCTCATGAGTATATTTCGTTAGTGGTACAGTAAAAGGTCGGGCGAGTTTTATGAATGGATATGATTTCCAAGTATTTTGATGTTGTTTGTGAGTGATCATGTTCTTTTTTTTGCTTGAAGAGTAACAGTTTTACTTACCTGCCACTGGCCTGAAGTAATATCACAAAAGACATACATACCAATTATCGAAAGATATGTCAAGTGTGCTTGAGAATGCTTGTCACCAAGAGTCTTGTTAGAACCTAAGTTTTTCTACATTTTGGTCAAGTCTCGGTTATTTCAACATTTGTAATAGGTTGCTAAGTTGATTAAATATGTAACAATTAAGGATGAGTCCAATACTCGTCCAACGGGCCTAAAGCCCAAAAGATTAAGAGAAGGGATGGAGTAGGCGTGTTGCCCTAGCTCCCATCCTATAAATAGGACATCTATGTATCCCATTCTCTTGTTGGTTATTTCAATAATATAGTGAAACTCTTGCACTTTTATTCTTCATATTTGATCTAATCAACCAAACTCTATTTCTCATCTCATTTCTACCAAATCTATACTTGTGTTTACAATATGGTGACCTAACAAGTGGTATCAATCGCCAAATAGAGGGTGAAATTTTTGTTTTTGTTCTTAACGACCCAAAAACCATCTTTTTATTCGATATTTTTGTAAAAAGCTTAATACTTTCTTGTTTGTTTCGTGTTTTTATCACATCTTTTACATCAAAACTTGTGTTACAAACTCAAACAACCAAAAAAGTTTCAAATTTTTTACAAAAATTTGGATTCGTACAATTTGTACCATTTTTCGAGAACTTNTTTGTAAAAAGCTTAATACTTTCTTGTTTGTTTCGTGTTTTTATCACATCTTTTACATCAAAACTTGTGTTACAAACTCAAACAACCAAAAAAGTTTCAAATTTTTTACAAAAATTTGGATTCGTACAATTTGTACCATTTTTCGAGAACTTTCGAATTTTCAAAAAGTGGTTCAAGTTTGCAACTTTCTTTAAGATTTCATCATTTTAAAGCTAGTTGTACAAGAATCTTGGAATAAAAACGTGTTTTTGGATTGCTTTTATCAAAAACAAAAATCTGCCAAAAAGTTTACTTTTTTCGAAATCCTTAAACCCTAACTTTCGAGATCTTTTGTGACTGCTCCTAAAGTGTTTCCGTTGGTTACTCAGTGCTTTTCTCTCTTGTATAAGAAAGAAAACACTTCGACTTGTTGGATATTTTCGATATTGTATAATCTCGAAAATTTGTGGAATTTTTTTTTTTCGAAAATTTTGAACTTTCGAGATCTTTTCTGGCTTATCGAAATCTTTTGATTTTCGAGATCCTTGGAAAACTTTCGAAATCCTTTCATAATTTTCGAGAACTTTACAAATTCCTGCTACAGTAAAAGTTCTCGAAACTTTGCTCAAAATTTCTCGATAAACTGTTTTTTCGAGAACTTTTGGAATTTTTTTCGAAATCTTTTGCTTTTTCGAAATCTTTGGTACTTTGACTGTTTTTCGAGATATTCAACATTTTAAGCTTTGGAAACATACTTGGGATAGTTTTCGAGAATTGGCATAACACTTATACCTTCTACAAGATCCATTTTCACACAAGTATTTCATCATGTCTCAACCACCGTACTACAACTTTCATCATCAGCAACCCTATCATCAAACACAATTGTTTCGTCAACAACAACAACAATTTCAACAACAACAACCTAAACAATCATATCCATATAATCAAATGGTCTCTCAACAACATGTCATGATGCATCAACATCAATGCTGAACTGTATATTTTTAAAAGATTTTACAAAGGGGTGTGTAGCTAATTGCCTACACTTGGATGTAGGTAAGATTTCCCCTATATATATATATATATATATATATATATATATATATATATATATATATATATATATATATATGTGATAATAATCAACATCACTCAATACTAGTCTTATCACTATTAATGTTTATTACAATTATTACTAAACACTCATGAATCCAATGAAATAAATTGTTTTCCATTAAAACTCTATGAACTCACCAACCTTTGTGTTGACACTTTTAAGCATGTGTATCTCAGGTAATTAACGGAGCAGGACAAGACACGGAGCGGGCATTTATTACTCTGATAAATTAAAATGGTGTAAAAATCAAATATGTCATTCTTACAAACCTTTATATCTTTTAATGAGATTTTTAAAGCAAATGTTTCGTCATTTATCAAAAGAATTATTTGAATGACAAATAACTTTCAAAACGCCTCTTTTAAGCCGTTTTATGTGAAGATGATTTCGATCCTCCCCGTAACACCCAAATTACTTTTCCGCTGCTAAATCATAAATTTGGGGGTGTTACAGATTGGTATCAGAGACAACGTTATAGAGAACTAAATGTTTTCAAACATTAAACTATAACTACACTTTTAAAATGAATGATTTTACACCCTACTATTTTATGCCCTCCGTGTCTGCAGACTGCCGTGCTCAATACCTTATCTGATAAGATTATTTTACATGCTTAGTAGTTACTCTTACACAATTATTATTTCATCCGTACTATTATATCTTTAACGTATAAAGTACTCATAAATA
>LBNU01032225.1:106498-123287 GCA_014162995.1 Artemisia annua | reverse complement strand
AAAAATAGAATAAGTTTTGACACCATGATGATTTTCCTAATGGTAAGAGTAGGAATAAAAATTCTGACTTGACCGGGCGTGTTGAGCCCTAGCTTGTTTCCCCTAGCTAGGCTTTCGCGAATTAAAAATCCGCAAAGGACGAAAAATGATAGAGTTCGATTATAAGTAAGATGGTAAAACACACTTCATCAAGGGTACTTGTGACTTTTTACTCCCATAAGCTTGTTTCACCCTTAAAATAGAAATTTAGGTTTAATTAAAGGTGCGGGATTTTGGCGAAACTTAGTTTCGAAGTCCTTGCCAAAAGGGTCTTTGCTCATGAGGGTTGGGTACACATGGAGGTACTGCCAGCGTTACGGTGTAATAGACTATTCCATCTTGCCGGCTCGCAACCGATGTTGGGATTGTTATAAAAGCCGTAGGACTTAGGGTTTGGCAAAAATAAAAATACGTATGTTATGCTTAATAGAAAAAATCCAATGCCAAAAAGGTTTTCTGCATCTTGCCGGTTCGCAGCCGATGTTGTAGACTTCCAATTAAAGGCGGAGGAAAAATAACCAAGGTCATAATAGACTATCACATCTTGCCGGTTCGCAGCGATGTTGTGATTGTTATAAAGGGCCAAGGTAAATACGTTTTGTGCTTATTATGAAAAAAAATGCCAAGCCTTGACTCCGGGGAGGTCCTAATAAAAGCTTCTGTCTCTGGACTTGTAGTTGAGTTGTTTCGGTCGCCAATAAAAGGGACACTCCTCAAAACCGTGTTAAATCAGAGACCTTGATGTGGACCTCATTCTTGTGGGCAATGGTTCTCGAGGGAAGAATTAGAAACTACTTAGCGTCCAAATTTCAAGCCTTTATCGGACTAATTAATATAAAAATGAGGAAATTCAATTTCCCACCAAAAATAAAATAATTAGAGGAAAATAGGAATATGGGAGTAAGGAGTATTCACAAGTAACTTCCATGGATAATTTTAGCATCGATGCTTATGAAAGAACAATGATTTCGTTTTACGTTTAGTCTGGGGGGAACTTGTGAAAAATCAAGGACGACGAATTTTAACCGTTAGGTCGCTACTCTGTGAGTCGTGTTTCTACTCGATGATCCTCATAGTTATCCTTAGGATAATGAAAGCCATCATACCGTCACCCGAATAAGGTTAGGTTGTAAATATATAGATGACTACTAATAATAAGTAGGATAACCGGGGCATTTTTGGAATTTAAGATTTAGTAGTCTCTTTTGAACATTTTGCTACTTTCAAAGTTAGTAAAAAGAGAAGAGGAATTTTGATTTCGGAAATGTGAGTTCATAACATTGCGTGAGGACACGGCAATGTCTTAGTCTGAGGGATTTTGGTATGTGTGAAAACACATACCTTTTCTTGACCAAATTAAGACCTAAAAGACCAAAAACCGATCTAAAATGCCAAATATATGTTGTTTTTGTGTTTTTGATAGTGCAGGTATGGATATGTGATAAAAGGATAAAAACTGAGCCAAAACCGGTAAAAACGAGCACGAGATACGGAAAGATCAAGAAAATACGAGGCCAAGACGAAGTCAAAAGTATTTTCCGAGCATACCGTTGGAAAGAGCACGAAAAAACGAGTCCGGAGGTACATTCAAATATTTTTGAACTGGTCCAGAACTCTTTAAAATTGCAGGTCAAATAAACATTTGACCCTTTTTTATAAATGAACTCGTATGAATTCTGAACTAGTATAAAAGATTAAATTCACATATAGAATTTGAAAACACACTCCAGCGCAGCTGGAAGTGTGCTTTCACTCCCACACGGGAGGTCCTGAGTTCGAGCCCAGCCGGGCAAAAATGAGGGATAAATATTACCTGCCACGTGGCACCACCTCATTGGTCCACGTTGCAACCCGACCCGACCCGTATCCAGACCCGATTACGACCCGACACGTGGCATGCCACGTGTCGCCACGTGGACCAGTAGCATCATGACACGTGGCAGTGGGCGCCACCTGAGTTATAACAGCTTGTGGGTCCCACCTGCTGACGTGTCAGTGACGTGGACGAATCAGAGGCCGCCACGTGGCGGCGGCTAATCATTGGTACGAGGTTGCAGGTACAGGTGGCGGCGCTGACATGTCAGTACGAGATGGCAGGTGGCAGGGTGGCTGACCAATGGGAGCGCGACACGTGTCCATTCTGACACGTCAGTACGAGGTTCAGGAATGTTCAGGAGCAGTCTGCGGTCCAATAGGAAGATGACACGTGTCCCTATACCAGATAATGAAGGAAAACTCCAGAAATTATAAGGCGGTGCATTTATGTAGAAGGATCCAAAGAGTACTATAAATAGCACCAGATCCGAGTATTCCAAGCAGCTTTCCCATACAGTTTTACACACAAAAAAAAATTACACACAAACATTTGTAATGTTTATTGAGCATTATTATAGGTAGAGTACTAATAATTGTAATATTGAAGGCTTTGTATCAAACTTTGTTAATATAAGGTTTTAATCTTTACTTAATTTCTTTTAAGCGTTTATATTTACGTTTTAGTTAATTACTTTTTATCTCTTAATAACTTTCGTCAATAGATCTTAGCTCTAAACTTCTTATAAAAATCTTTACTTTTAGCAATATAATTAATAAAGTTTTCATCTTTTTACTCTAAAATTATTTTTAGCTAGAATTTTACTTAAAAGTTTTATTCCTTCTATATTTTTAGTGTTAATTTAGTTAAAAAAATCAAACTTTCGTAATTTTAAGACTTTTTACTTAAAAAGTTAACACCTTTATTTAAAATCCATCTAAAAATTACATAAAGTTTCAAACTTTGGTGAGAATTATGGGTGCTATGAAGTATTTTGGGGTAATTATTGAGCTTGGCCGTTGTTTAATCATCATTATCGCTCTTAATTAAATCCGGGTACTTTCTCTTCCTTTTCTTTATTGTTCACTAGCTTAATTAGAGGTTTAGTTTAAATATTTAGTATAGATAAATATAATTATGTTTGTTAGAGTTATTGTTGCTTGTAGTTTAGTTATTAAGCGTAGCGAGTAGATTTATTAGTGTTTGCTAAGTGATGCTAATTTGTGATTTAAGTGTGGGTTAATAAAAAGTTTATGATTAATAATTAGACAAATTATTTAGATTTGTAATTTTATTGTTTGAAGGGCAAAAGCTGGAAAATAATTAAATTACACATCTAGCAATTATTTTCTTTTAAGAAGATTGTTTGCAATAAAAACCAACGTTGTGAGCAAATAGTTTTTTTTAAGGAATATAATTCGTCATCAAACTTTATTCCACACTTAATGAGCTCATTACGTCACTTGACAAACATATTTCTTATATTATCTAGTTCACTTTTAGGATTATTTAGTAGCTTTAATCGTTTAGTTAATTGCTTTAGTAGTTAATCATTTTTAGTCTATTGTCTTGCTTGCTTATTAGTTGCCCTTATTTTATATTTTGTAATTTTAGTTTAAAACTCCAAAAATTCTCATTTCTTTCCGCTATCCATTCATTTCACAAAACTCGATCCCGATCCAATCAACTCAAATTAACGCCTCGTTGGGAGAAACGACCCGAGGAACGTACTTGCCCGTGCTTACTTCGGAAACGATCACGTCTATTATATTATATATATATAGCGCATATCGAATCACTTTTTGGCGCCGCTGCCGGGGAGGCATTAACGAGTTGATAGTTTCGTCTTCTAGTTTGGTGTTCTGAAGATCCTTCCTCCCCGGGAAGTTACTATTTTCGTATAATAATAAGTAGTTAGTTATCGAACACTTGTAGAAAGTGTTTTAGCATAATACACTATAAAAAGGAACCTCACTTCTTCGGGAGTGTTGTAAACCGTGCCCAAATAACGAACAAAAGAAATCGCGAGGTTACTCGTTTTTCCGATTATTTTGAGTTTTACAACCGAATAAACGAGGAATACGGAAGTCTTGACATTAAATTGCAGACTGAAGAGAGCAGGTTTTTAAGTACACTGTACAATTGAGTACCCCGTACACCTCGTTCTCCCGCCTCGCCGCACGTAAGCTCAAGAGAAAAGAGAAACGTTTAATTTAGTGATTACCAAAGATAAAATAAAGATTAATAACTTGTTTTTGTTTTCGTTTTTCTTTTGTAAAAACTTAAAATACGTAAAAAACCCAAAAATATTTTCCAACCTCTAAGTTAATTTTCCCTTTTCGTCTATGTTTTCAAAAATCCAAAAAGAATCTTCGTCATCCTCTGATTCGTTTAATTCTCTTCTTCAAGCCTCTGAACGTTTAATTCTTTCAAACTCGACTTGTGTCAATTGTGGAGAACGCCTCTTCGGAGAACCATGTATGTATTGTACGTGCGAGCAATGTGGTTGTAATCTTCAAAACGGAGTTTGTCGGCTTTGTAATTCGTACTCGTATGTTCAAAATTCGTTTAACAATCCTTCAAACGTTCCCGATTACCCACCACCACCCCCGCCGCCTACGTTTACTTGCTTCAACTGTGGTAATCCCTTCGAAGAAGGTTTACCATGTGGACGGTGTTTTTGTAATCAATGTGGATTTATTAATTGTATGTGTTACGCTCAAAGAGTTGAACCCTCATTCGCGTACAATCCTAATCCGAGCTTTTTCAATAATCCACGAAACGATTTCATCCCGTACGAGCCAAATCCGTGTTTTCAAAATTTTAATGATGATTCGTTTAACAATGCACCGATTTCACACCCACAATACCCAACCTTTGACACACAATCTCAGATTGATAGACTTTATGAAGCCAATGCTCAATATCAGAAATTAATGCTTGAATCTAATGAGTTGTGTCAAACCAATAATAAACTGCTTCTAATTTTAATGAATGATTTAGAAGAATTAATTCGTAGAAGAACTCAAGATCAAGAAAACAAGCTAATTAACGAAGAAAGTTCTACGATTAATCCCACTTCATCNCTGAAGATAGCAGGTTTTTAAGTACACTGTACAATTGAGTACCCCGTACACCTCGTTCTCCCGCCTCGCCGCGCGTAAGCTCAAGAGAAAAGAGAAGCGTTTAATTTAGTGATTACCAAAGATAAAATAAAGATTAATAACTTGTTTTTGTTTTCGTTTTTCTTTTGTAAAAACTTAAAATACGTAAAAATCCCAAAAATATTTTCCAACCTCTAAGTTAATTTTCCCTTTTCGTCTATGTTTTCAAAAATCCAAAAAGAATCTTCGTCGTCCTCTGATTCGTTTAATTCTCTTCTTCAACCCTCTGAACGTTTAATTCTTACAAACTCGACTTGTGTCAATTGTGGAGAACGCCTCTTCGGAGAACCATGTATGTATTGTACGTGCGAGCAATGTGGTTGTAATCTTCAAAACGGAGTTTGTCGGCTTTGTAATTCGTACTTGTATGTTCAAAATTCGTTTAACAATCCTCAGCAGTGGTAATGGTTTGACCATCAGTGGGAACCATGTGCTCTGCAGTAGGAACATCAGTGGAAATTGGCTTAGCAGTGGAAATTGTTGTTGCAGCAGTGGAAAAGACTTGCTCTTGATCTGTTTCTTCTGTATTAAACTGCTGTTGTTGAGAAACTTCTGGCTCTGCAACATCATTCATTGGCTCAAATGCCAAATCTTGAACAACAAAATCATCTCCAATATCATCTTCCCTGAAGTCAATTCTCCTCCCCTTAGTCTCAGCATCTGTTTTCCTCCCCTGTTTGGGAGAATTACCCAAATCATCAAAGAAATCTTCACTGGGTGAGGATGAGGAAGAAATCACCATCTTTGCAGTCCTTCTTGGTTGCTTAGACCCCTGAACTTTATCCTTCAGTGCTTGAATCTCTTGTTGCAATAGAGTAATATCATTGGCATGTTGCTCCTTTACATGTGCCAATTCCTTCTTCAGAGATTCAACCTGCTTAGTCAACTTGGTACATTGTTCCATCAATTCCCCTTAACACTTCCAACTGTGTTACCTGTTGGGAGAGGTGAATCATGGGGCATTGGTTCAGAATCCATCCTAGCAGGGCTAGAATGAAACCTTGAACCACCACTGCTTGTTCCAACACCAAAAGGTTCAGAAACATGCTGTGTTGGGATGAGAGGAGATGGCTGTTTTTGCCTCTTCTCATAGGTATGAGTAACTGGTGGAGTGTATTCAATAGAAGGAACAGTTATTATAGGTGTGTTTTGAGATACAACTGGGATTGTTGCATCTACACCTTGTACCTGTGCAATCTTTGCAAGCATTTGAGGAAAAAGTGGTGTCAAAACCCAATTGCCAATTTTATCCATATTTTGAAAAACTTTGGGCTTAAGGCAACGGATTTTGTAAACTCTTTTATGGGGTGGCAGTGGAAATTCTAAATACACGTATCTAAATGAAATAAGTAGACGTGTACCCGTGCATACCAACATGATTTACTGCCACAGATAAGGATGGCAATTTCTGATCTGACAAGAAACACCTGAAACCGACAAGCAAATTAATAGGTTCGGGTTGAGTCTATCATAGATTTCGGGTCGGGTTTGGGTCGACCCAACTAACCTATTTGTTAAACTGGTCAAGTTCGGGTTAGGAATAAATTAAGCGGGTCGACCCACCAACCTCGTTTAAGATTTTTTTACTTAAATTAAAAACTATTAATATTTTATTATACGGGTTAAATGGGTCGACCCATAAACCCGTTTAACCTTTTTAACTCATGTATGTGCCTACTTTGTATATAAAACTGGTTAAATGGTCAACCCGAAACCCCTTTAATGTATTCAAACCATGTAACCTATTTAATCCGCTAACCCAAGTATAAATATGTGTTAAATGGGTCAGGTTCAGGTCGAGGTTTCTAACCCACCAACCAGTTAACCCTAACCCGACCCGAATTACCACTCATTGCGGCAGATATTTGTAGTTTATTTTGGATACACAAAATGATTTAATTTAAAAAAAATGATTTAACAAAACCGGAAAAGATGAACAAAATACTATCAAAACTTGGTAGTTTCAACATTTTCATTATTAATTTTAGTTTTCATTATTTGATTTATTAGTTTAAGTTTTCACATTTCACCTTTGTTGTTTTTCCTTTATAATATAGATAAGCATACTATAATACTTCGTAATTCATTCAAGATAGACAAAATTTGACATTTTGCAAAGCGTTCGTAGTTGACTACACCTAACCTAAACTATGTTTGACGACATGATGCGCTGCAAATAGAACATTTATAAAAAAGTAACAGATTGATTATATGAAAACAAAATCTGCTCAAAAGAATTCAAAAGCAACGTTCAATTAAATGATACTTGAAGTTAAATATCCAAATTATATTTAACCTTTATTGGAAAAGAGTTGAACAATAAGCGGCGGGTCAAACCCGATCCGAAACGACAAAAACCGACTCGACCCAAAAACTGAAAAAGGAAAAAACCCGAACCAAGAACCGAACCGAGAAATAGATATCAAAATCGAAACCGACCCGAATAAATTGGTTTGGGTCGGTTTTCGGGTTTCGAACAGGAAAAACCAACAAAAACCGAATCGAACCGAAACCGACAAAAACCAAAATAAATATACAAAGCAGAAACTGAACCGAAAAACGTCGGTTTGGTTCAGTTCGATCTGGTTTCAGTCAGTTTGTCGGTTTGGGTCGGTTTTCGGGTGGATTCCAGTATTAGTATTCTTCTATTGGTGATCATCTTCCACAATCGTAAACCTAAAAGTAATAACAAAAATAACAGAATATAATTAAACCAAAATAGCTTTTTTTGTTAACCAAAACATAAAAGGAGAAAAAAATTGTGTTTATGACTGCTAAGTGCTACGTATAATCTTATCTAATAGGAAACCANTTAGTATTCTTCTATTGGTGATCATCTTCCACAATCGTAAACCTAAAAGTAATAACAAAAATAACAGAATATAATTAAACCAAAATAGCTTTTTTTGTTAACCAAAACATAAAAGGAGAAAAAAATTGTGTTTATGACTGCTAAGTGCTACGTATAATCTTATCTAATAGGAAACCAACTAAATTTCACAACTGTAATTTGAGTGGACTTCTGATTTCAGAAAAATAAATGGTTGACTTTATTTTTTTTCTTAAAGGTAAATTTTATTAAGAAAAGAAGCCTAAAAAGGCAAGAACAAACAAGCACAAAGCAATCACAACTCTTAGGACACATCCCTAACTAGCATGCTTAGGATTAAAGGCATATGGCAATGGACAATTCCCAAGCTCAATGCATAAACTGTAAATACTATCAAAAATACGAACAAAAGAGATAAAAAAGATCAAATGACAGGAAATATGACTTCAAAGAGCATAAACCAACTAAGGAAGACAACATACTCTGAATCTCGACGTAACTAATGGAGGCCCAATCACTTGGTTGATAGTATTTGAAGATGGTCTTAACATCGGAACTAAAATACACTTGGTCGAGCTATTCCCGACTAAACTCTGGGCCATTTCCTTCCAATTTCCAGAGCCCGTAGAATGGAATACATCTAGGCTCTCACATGTTATAGAAACTGTGTTAGAAATTACAGTTAAGAAACTAAGTAGCTCTTTCGCTATAAAAGCAGCTCTTGCGGAAGGAACTCTTACTTCCACAAGAGCTGCTTGTCTAGCTAAAGAGCTACTTAATTTCTCAACTGTAATTTCTAACACGGTTTCTATAACATGTGAGAGCCTACATGTATTGTAATCTACGGCTCTAGAAATTGGAAGGAAATGGCCCAGGGTTCAGTGGGAATAANAGTAGCTCTTTCGCTATAAAAGCAGCTCTTGCGGAAGGAACTCTTACTTCCACAAGAGCTGCTTGTCTAGCTAAAGAGCTACTTAATTTCTCAACTGTAATTTCTAACACGGTTTCTATAACATGTGAGAGCCTACATGTATTGTAATCTACGGCTCTAGAAATTGGAAGGAAATGGCCCAGGGTTCAGTGGGAATAACTCGACCATGTGTCGTTTGGTTCCGATGTTACGACCATCTTCAATTACTATAAACCATGTGATTGGGCCTGCACTAGTTAGCTCGTGATTGAAGACATTAAATGCCACTTTTACACTACCTGTATTAAATATAAAAATGACCCAATTAATTACCAAGGTGAAAATCAATAAATACTACTAACCTAGTTCAGACATTTTTCTAGTTAATAAAGATTGGTAACAAGTGTTTCGTATCAATACTACTCGCCAAAAAAATTGAATGCATATAGACATGTGGGATCGGAAGAGCTCTTATTACCTTCTCTAGAGACTTTCTGGGCCTAAGCAATACTTTCAGCAAGTATCTTACTTTAAAGTTAAGATCCTTAAGATCAATAATAAGAAACGTCATCCTACCCATCAAGCATGTATCACTTACAATGAGGTTAAATTGGAAATATTTTCCTTAGAATCGATATTAATGAGACCAAGTCGAAAAAGAATGATTAAGAAGGTAAACAAGTGATAGAATAATGATGACTACAAAACTTAAAAATATCTATGGGTGTACGACCTTAGGCTAATAACTCATAACTTATATAATGTTCTAAGTTTTGACCATTAGCCAACGGTCATATTATAAACTAGAAAAAAAAAACTTTTAAATAATTATATTAAACTTAAAAGGATTTGAAATGTCAAAATGTTATAGCCGTTAGAAAAATAAAAGTATCTTTTGCAGATATTGAGGTATTACAATTCAATAATTTTTAAAAGAATACTTAATGTTTTAAGTAGACCAATATCTATAATGGTTGATTTGTTGACCATTAGCCAACGGTTATATTTTATACATGGAAATATTTTTGACTGATATCATGTTTAGAGAATGACCTTGGTGATATATGTCTTTTGCATCATGATGTGTTAAATCGAGTTTTAAATTTATAATAGACAACTTCACCTAATAAACTAACACTTACGGTCAGTGTACTTGGTCACTCCTAGTTAGTTAGGTCAGTACGGGTCAGTGTACTTGATCCATATTCTTATTTAATATCTACATAATAAAGAAATTTAGTTTTGCCTTTTTAGAATGTGAAAAATTAACAAATGTATATAGTTTTGAGGGTATATCAGTAATTTTGTTAGCTTCCCTACCTTTTCCTTTCTACTTAAAAATACAAATTAATTAAAACAAATTGGAGTAACCACTTTCTTCATAGTATCATTCTTTACTTTGCCCTTCTCATCCTATCTTATTCCATTTTATAAATTTTAGATTCAAGAAAAGAATGTTATTCTAATAAAAAGGATGTTCATACAGATGCATAACTTATCAGCACATTTAGAAAACACATGGAATCGAAGAAAATGTCCTTTTACGTGGCTAGAAGAAAAAATCAAAGTTTTGTATGATCAATTATGTAAGGCTATGCACAATGGTGACCTAGCCCGATCTTCATTTTGCCTGCCACATCAGTTTTCTCTCTCCGACGACCCTCAGAAGACCAAGTTGCCACTACAGTGACCTTCTTAAAAAAAATGCATATTATACACATTTTTTGGCCTTTTCTGAGTTACACTCGGTAGAATTTTCGACCGAGTTTTGCAAATCTTCATCCGACGACTGAGCATGACCGAACACCCACAATGGGTCAACCTTTCTCAACCGATCGGTCGATCAAGAGCGACCTCCCCCTTTATGCATAGCCTAACCAATCAAGAATCAGTTATCACTCACTCGAGCATTTCATGCAACACACATGTTTGTATGCATTTAAAAAATTCTAAATACACATATCTAAATGAAATTAGTAGACGTGTACCCGTGCATATCAATATGCTTTACTGCCAGAGATAAGGATGGCAATTTCTGATTTGACAAGAAACACCTGAAACCGACTAGCAAATTAATAGGTTCGGATTGAGTCTATCATAGATTTCGGGTCGGGTTTGGGTCGACCCAACTAACCTATTTGTTAAACTGGTCAAGTTCAGGTTACGAATAAAACTGGTTAAATGGTCAACCCGAAACCCCTTTAACGTATTCAAACCATGTAACCTATTTAATCCGCTAGCCCAAGTATATATATGGGTTAAATGGGTCACGTTCAGGTCGAGGTTTTCTAACCCACCAACCTGTTAACCCGAACCCGACCCGAATTACCACTCATTGCGGTAGATATTTGTAGTGTAGTTTGGCTACACAAAATGATTTAACAAAAGCCGGAAAAGATGAACAAAATACTATCAAAACCTGGTAGTTTCAACATTTTCTTTATTAATTTAAGTTTTCATTATTTGATTTATTAGTTTAAGTTTTCACATTTCACCTTTGTTGTTTTTCCTTTATAATATAGATAAGCATACTATAATACTTCGTAATTCATTCAAGATAGACAAAATTTGACATTTTGCAAAGCGTTCGTAGTTGAATACAACTAACCTAAACTATGGTTGACGACATGAAGCGCTGCAAATAGAACATTTATAAAAAAGTATCAGATTGATTATATGAAAACAAAATCTGCTCAAAAGAATTTAAAAGCAACGTTCAATTAAATGATACTTGAAGTTAAATATTCAAATTATATTTAAGCTTTATTGGAAAAGAGTTGAACAATAAGCGGCGGGTCAAACCCGATCCGAAATGACAAAAACCGGCTCGACCCAAAACCTGAAATAGGAAAAAACCCGAACCAAGAACCGAACCGAGAAATAGATATCAAAATCGAAACCGACCCGAATAAATCGGTTTGGGTCAGTTTTCGGGTTTCGAACAGGAAAAACCGACAAAAACCGAATCGAACCGAAAAGGTCGGTTTTGTTCAGTTCGATCCGGTTTCAGTCAGTTTGTTAGTTTGGGTCGGTTTTCGGGTGGATTCCGGTATTAATATTCTTCTGTTGGCGATCATCTTTCACAATCGTAAACCTAAAAGTAATAACAAAAATAACATAATATAATTAAACCAAAATACCTTTTTTTTTAACCAAAACATAAAAGGAGAAAAAAATTGTGTTTATGACTGCTAAGTGCTACGTATAATCTTCTCTAATAGGGAACCAACGAAATTCCACAACTGTAATTTGACTGGACTTCTGATTTCAGGAAAATAAATGGTTGACTTTATTTTTTTCTTAAAGGTAAATTTTATTAAGAAAAGAGGCCTAAAAAGGCAAGAACAAACAAGCACAAAGCAATCACAATTGTTAGGACACATCCCTAACTAGCATGCTTAAGATTAAAGGCATATGGCAATGGACAATTCCCAAGCTCAATGCATAAACTGTAGATACTATCAAAAATACAAACAAAAGAGATAACAAAGATCAAATGACAGGAAAGATGACTTCTAAGAGCATAAACTAACTGAGGAAGACAACATACTCTGAATCTCGACGTAACTAATGGAGGCCCAATCACTTGGTTGATAGTATTTGAAGATGGTCTTAACATCTGAACCAAAATACACTTGGTCGAGCTATTCCCGACTAAACTCTGGGCCATTTCCTTCCAATTTCCAGAGCCCGTAGAATGGAATACATCTAGGCTCTCACATGTTATAGAAACCGTGTTAGAAATTACAGTTGAGAAACTAAGTAGCTCTTTAGCTAGAAAAGCAGCTCTTGCGGAAGGAACTCTTACTCCCACAAGAGCTGCTTGTCTAGCTAAAGAGCTACTTAATTTCTCAGCTGTAATTTCTAACACGGTTTCTATAACATGTGAGAGCCTACATGTATTCCAATCTACGGCTCTGGAAATTGGAAGGAAATGGCCCAGAGTTCAGTGGGAATAACTCGACCATGTGTCGTTTGGTTCCGATGTTACGACCATCTTCAAATACTACGTAGTATAAACCAAGTGATTGGGCCTGCACTAGTCAGCTCATGATTGAAGACATTAAATGCCACTTTTACTCTACCTGTATTAAATATAAAAATGACCCAATTAATTACCAAGGTGAAAATCAATAATTACTACTAACATAGTTCATACATTTTTCTAGTTAATAAATATTGGTAACAAGTGTTTCGTATCAATACTACTTGCCAAAAAAACTGAATGCATATAGACATGTGGGATCGAAAGAGCTCTTATTACCTTCTCTAGAGACATTCTGGGCCTGAGTAGTATTTTCAGCGAGTATCTTACTTTAAAGTTAAGATCCTTAAGATCTATAATAAGAAACATCATCCTACCCATCAAGCATGGATCACTTACAATGAGGTTAAATTGGAAATATTTTCCTTGGAATCGATATTAAGGAGACAAGTCGAAAGATAACGATTAAGAAGGTAAAAGAATGATAGAATAATAATGACTACAAAACTTAAAAATATCTATGGGTGTACGACCTTAGGCTAATGACTCATAGCTTATATAATGTTCTAAGTTTTGACCGTTAGCCAACGGTCATATTATAAACTAGAAAAAAATCTTTTAAATAATGATATTAAACTTAAAAGGATTTGAAATGTCAAAATGATATAGCCGTTAGAAAAATAAAAGTATCTTTTGCAGATATTGAGGTATTACAATTCAACAATTTTTAATTGAATACTTAATGTTTTAAGTAGACCAATATCTATAATGGTTGATTTGTTGACCGTTAGCCAACGGTTATATTTTAAACCTGGAAATACTTTTGACTGATATCATGATTAGAGAATGACCTTTGTGAAATATGTCTTTTGCATATATTCCATGATGTGTTAAATCGAGTCTTAAATTTATAATAGACGACTTCACCTAATAAACTAACACTTACGGTCGTGTACTTGGTCAGTCCTAGTTAGTTAGGTAAGTACGGGTCAGTGTATGATGAACTCAAATAAGTACATTTTATTAGCATCATTTATCCTATTTATTTAACTTGTTTTACTTTATTATGTATGAGAATCGGTCCTTTAATGTTTATTTTAGAAATTCTCAGGTAAAAACAGGTAAAAGGTGAAACTTGGCGATTTTGGACTAATTACGGAGCAAAAAGAGCAAGATGTAAAAAGTCTACCGAAACCCAGAAGATGCGCCGTAGCTCACTCAACAGATACGCCGCAATATCATACTTAGATGAATTCGAAGACCATTGCCTGACTTTGAAGAATGCGCCGCATGGAATTCTACCATGCGCCGCATATGAAACTCTGGTCAAAGAAGAAGATCAAGCTCGTTCTACTCCAGATACGCCGCATTACACAATTGACATACGGCGTATCACTATCAAGACTTCACCAGAAACAATCCAAGACAACTGAAGGACATGCACCGCATAAAGATTCAAGTTACGCCGCATCTACAGGTGGTGTACTAATATTCCAGAATATAATAAGCTTGGACCCCACGCGAAGTTAAGTCAATGCGCCGCATCTTATCATTACATGCGCCGCATCATACCCTAAGACAGAAACTATAAATACCCCAAGACCTAGACGAATTTTGTGTGCACCATAACCCTAAGGAGACGAATTCAGACGAACAAGCAACACAAGACACACCCCAAACGAAGATCTTAGAGCTGTAAGAAGGTCTTGCATGTATTTAATTCATTTAGTAGTTTTGTTTTATTGTAATAGTAAGCTTTGAATCCATCAGGATTGATGGCCGGTAGTTTGTGAGTACATAATAATCAAATGCGCGCCTTAAAATTGCTTTCCCATCGATTAAAGTTTATATGTTTGATGTCTTTGATTTCCTTATATTAGTGCATTGATTACCTCTGTGTCTAGCTAAGCACTGCTGAGCCGCCATACTCCTTCCTCGCCTACTCACTCCGATGTCTTTGGATGAGTAGGATATTCATAAGTAATCATTAAGGGTTTACTCGCCGATATAATAGCCAACGAGTACGGATTAATTTTATACACTTCATATAAAACTAACAATAAAACAAGTGGCAAGCTATCTTAATCATCAGGACAGGTCTTCTTATTGTCTCTACTATCTATCTGTGTACGTGTATGCTATTCGCTGATTTGTTCTCATTAGTATTTACTGTTTAATTAGATAACCAAAACTGTGGCAGTCTCTCAGGCTGAACCCCCTATCATTAGATTAGACTGTAAAGCTAACTTAGATATTAAAATACTGATTAGGATAATTAGATAATACGTTCCACTCTTAGTGATCGACACTCTGCTTACCATTATATGCAAACTGACCGGGTACACTACTCGTTAAGTGTGTGTGTTATTGATAAGTCGGCTAAATATAAATGTAAAACTTGAATAGGCAATAAACTGCTAAACCGCAACGACATATCACGCGCATCAAGTTTTTGGCGCCGCTGCCGGGGAGTGAATTGTTATTATCAGTTAAATTGATTAGTATTTTAATTAGTTTTTCTTTTTAGGTTTTTAGACACTAACCCCTAACTTGTTGTATATTAGATAATTTGCATTCATTAATTTGCATATTTACTGTTTTTGTGTGTTTAATTTTCTGTAATTTTCTTTTTAATTTTATTTTTATTTTTATTTTATTTTCTTTCTTAGTACCTACTGACGTTGTACTGTGCAGATACAAACGATACGGCACATCTGTTTATCGGATGCGGCGTATTGCGTTTTAATTTTATAAAATACAACGCGTTTAATAACTCGAGTACGACGTATCTTTCCCCAAGAAACGGCGTATTCTGTTTTTAATAAAGAATTTTTCGAAACCCTAACACCATGCGACGCATCTGTTTTTACAGATACGGCGTATTTAATATTTAAAATTAAAAACAGTTTTCGAATTATTAAGTAGAAGCGACGCATCAATTTTTATCGATACGGCGCATCTACTAAATAAAAAATCTTGTATTTCGAATTGTATCGAAAATACGGCGCATTAGCTTCTGCTAATACGGCGCATTTAATTTTTATAAATATAATTGATTTTTGATAACTGACAGGTACGGCGCAATCTAATTTAAAAGTGGCGTATCTATTTTCAAAAATAAAAGTCTTGTTTAATTTTAACGTAATAAGATACGACGTATCCTTTTTCAAGGATACAGCGCATCGTCTGCAGATATCAGCAACTTTTATTTTTTGTATTCAGTTTTCTAATACATTAACTTCTCTTCCTGCGAACAAATTCCACTGATAGTTTTTTTGTACTGATTTCAGAAAGAACCTGAAACAACAATGTTGTCAACCAAAGATATTGCGCCATCTAACAATAGCACCAAGATTACCAGACAATGGTACGCAGGGAACCGCAAGTTAGGTGAAAATGGGGAATTTCTCATGTTGTTACATGACAATACCTTTCAAGGATTCCGGAATGAAGACGCCGATAAACACATGGAAAGGATTATAAAAATTGCTAAGCTCTACAAAACAAAGAGCATGACCTACAATCAATTCATGCTCCGAACCTTTCCAAATACACTTACAGGAGATGCAACGCATTGGCTAGACTTCGAGCTCGACAAACCTGTTGACAATTGGGTTGAACTCAAAATAAAAATTTTGGAAAAGTTCAGCCGTGCGTTCACCTATTGGCTAGAATCTAAATTTCTTTTCCCTGAGAAGATGAATTCGTCTCTGAAAAACGAACTCTGGCCTTACTGGAAAACAGGGAATGACGAGGAAGTATTAGACAACAAAGAGGGTGAATTGTTTAGAATTGAAACAAACTTATTTGATTATGAAACCCCTCTATGCAAGGAATTTAACGAATTTAACTATTTGTTAAAAGTCGATACTGATGTGCTCACTGGGGACTTACCTGGATTCAAAACTTTTGACGCATTCAAGAACACTTGGTTATATGAATGGAATGATAAAATTCCATGGGTCTCCAATAAATCAGTATTTCACGATGAACTAGTGCATAGCTGCGAGCCCATTCGCTTCAAGGACGGGACTTGTCAATGGCCAAG
>LBNU01032225.1:90723-101646 GCA_014162995.1 Artemisia annua | reverse complement strand
TTCAAAAATTCTAAATACACATATCTAGATGAAATTAGTAGACGTGTACCCGTGCATACCAACATGATTTACTGCCACAGATAAGGATGGCAATTTCTGATCTGACAAGAAACACCTGAAACCGACAAGCAAATTAATAGGTTCGGGTTGAGTCTATCATAGATTTCGGGTCGGGTTTGGGTCGAACCAACTAACCTATTTGTTAAACTGGTCAAGTTTGGGCTAGAAATAAATTAAGCGAGTCGACCCACCAACCTCGTTTAAGATTTTTTTACTTAAATTAAAAACTATTTATATTTTATTATACGGGTTAAATGGGTCAACACGTAAACCCGTTTAACCTTTTTAACTCATGTATGTGCCTACTTTTGTATATAAAACTGGTTAAATGGTCAACCCGAAACCCCTTTAACGTATTCAAACCATGTAACCTATTTAATCCGCTAACCTAAGTATATATATGGGTTAAATGGGTCAGGTTCAGGTCGAGGTTTTCTAACCCACCAACCTGTTAACCCGAACCCGACCCGAATTACCACTCATTGCGGCAGATATTTGTAGTATAGTTTGGCTACACAAAATGATTTAATTTAAAAAAAATGATTGATGAGTGTGTAAATACTCATCATTTTGTTACCATTTGAACCCACAAAAACGACCAAAAACACACAAAATACTACAAATATCATTGGAATGTGTTTTTATGTGATTCAGGTACAAAAAGACTGAAAACAAGTGAAAAACATGCAAAATATATAAAAGTGTCATTTTCAGTCCCTGAATTATCACAATTGGCAAAACTAGTCCCTGAACTTTCAAGAATTGTCAGAATTAGTCCCTAAAGGTTTTAAAAGAATGAAAAGTCAACTTTAGTCCTTGGGAAGTCAAAATTGTTCACTATTATTCCCTGGATAAAAGTTTTCACAAATTGGCAATTTTAACCCCTCAAGTTTCAAAAATGGCAAAATTAGTCCCTGGGTATTTAANACTTGGTAGTTTCAACATTTTCTTTATTAATTTAAGTTTTCATTATTTGATTTATTAGTTTAAGTTTTCACATTTCACCTTTGTTGTTTTTCCTTTATAATATAGATAAGCATACTATAATACTTCGTAAGTCATTCAAGATAGACAAAATTTGACATTTTGCAAAGCGTTCGTAGTTGACTACACCTAACCTAAACTATGTTTGACGACATGATGCGCTACAAATAGAACATTTATAAAAAAGTATGAGATTGATTATATGAAAACAAAATCTGCTCAAAAGAATTCAAAAGCAACGTTCAATTAAATGATACTTGAAGTTAAATATCCAATTTATATTTAAGCTTTATTGGAAAAGAGTTGAACAATAAGCGGCGGGTCAAACCCGATCCGAAACGACAAAAACCGACTCGACCCAAAAACTAAAAAGGAAAAAACCCGAACCAAGAACCGAACCGAGAAATAGATATCAAAATCGAAACCGACCCGAATAAATCGGTTTGGGTCGGTTTTCGGGTTTCGAACAGGAAAAACCGACAAAAACCGAATCGAGCCGAAACCGACAAAAACCGAAATAAATATACAAAACCGAAACCGAACCGAAAAAGGTCGGTTATGTTCTGTTCGATCCGGTTTCAGTCAGTTTGTCGGTTTGGGTCGGTTTTCGGGTGGATTCCAGTATTAATATTCTTCTATTGGCGATCATCTTCCACAATCGCAAACCTAAAAGTAATAACAAAAATAACAGAATATAATTAAACCAAAATACCTTTTTTTTGTTAACCAAAACATAGAAGGAGAAAAAAATTGTGTTTATGACTGCTAAGTGCTACGTATAATCTTCTCTAATAGGAAACCAACTAAATTCCACAACTGTAATTTGACTGGACTTCTGATTTCAGGAAAATAAATGGTTGACTTTATTTTTTTCTTAAAGGTAAATTTTATTAAGAAAAGAGGCCTAAAAAGGCAAGAACAAACAAGCACAAAGCAATCACAACTGTTAGGACACATCCCTAACTAGCATGCTTAGGATTAAAGGCATATAGCAATGGACAATTCCCAAGCTCAATGCATAAACTATATCAAAAATACAAACAAAAGAGATAACAAAGATCAAATGACAGGAAAGATGACTTCTAAGAGCATAAACTAACTGAGGAAGACAACATACTCTGAATCTCGACGTAACTAATGGAGGCCCAATCACTTGGTTGATAGTATTTGAAGATGGTCCTAACATCGGAACCAAAATACACTTCGTCGAGCTATTCCCGACTAAACTCTGGGCCATTTCCTTCCAATTTCCAGAGCCCGTAGAATGGAATACATCTAGGCTCTCACATGTTATAGAAACCGTGTTAGAAATTACAGTTGAGAAACTAAGTAGCTCTTTAGCTAGAAAAGCAGCTCTTGCGGAAGGAACTCTTACTTCCACAAGAGCTGCTTGTCTAGCTAAAGAGCTACTTAATTTCTCAAATGTAATTTCTAACATGGTTTCTATAACATGTGAGAGCCTACATGTATTCCAATCTACGGCTCTGGAAATTGGAAGGAAATGGCCCAAAGTTCAGTGGGAATAACTCGACCATGTGTCGTTTGGTTCCGATGTTACGGCCATCTTCAAATACTATAAACCAAGTGATTGGGCATGCACTAGTCAGCTCGTGATTGAAGACATTAAATGCCACTTTTACTCTACCTGTATTAAATATAAAAACGAACCAATCAATTACCAAGGTGAAAATCAATAAATACTACTAACATAGTTCATACATTTTTCTAGTTAATAAATATTGGTAACAAGTGTTTCGTATCAATACTACTTGCCAAAAAAATTGAATGCATATAGACATGTGGGATCGGAAGAGCTTTTATTACCTTCTCTAGAGACTTTCTGGGCCTGAGTAGTATTTTCAGCAAGTATCTTACTTTAAAGTTAAGATCCTTAAGATCTATAATAAGAAACATCATCCTACCCATCAAGCATGGATCACTTACAATGAGGTTAAATTGGAAATATTATCCTTAGAATCGATATTAAGGAGACCAAGTCGAAAGATAACGATTAAGAAGGTAAAAGAATGATAGAATAATTATGACTACAAAACTTAAAAATATCTATGGGTGTACGACCTTAGGCTAATGACTCATAACTTATATAATGTTCTAAGTTTGGACCGTTAGTCAACGGTCATATTATAAACTAGAAAAAAAACTTTTAAATAATGATATTAAACTTAAAAGGATTTTAAATGTCAAAATGATATAGCCGTTAGAAAAATAAAAGTATCTTTTGCCGATATTGAGGTATTACAATTCAACAATTTTAAATGAATACTTAATGTTTTAAGTAGACCAATATCTATAATGGTTGATTTGTTGACCGCTAGCCAACGGTTATATTTTAAACATGGAAATACTTTTGACTGATATCATGATTAGAGAATGACCTTGGTGATATATGTCTTTTGCATATATTCCATGATGTGTTAAATCGAGTCTTAAATTTATAATAGATCAACTTCATCTAATAAACTAACACTTACGGTCAGTGTACTTGGTCACTCCTACTTAGTAGGTAAGTACGGGTCAGTGTACTTGATCCATATTCTTATATGATATCTATATAATAAAGACATTTAGTTTTGCCTTTTTAGAATGTGAAAAATTAACAAATGTATATAGTTTCGAGGGTATGTCGGTAATTTTGTTAGCTTCCTTATCTTTTCCTTGCTACTTAAAAATACAAATTAACTAAAACAAATTGGAGTAACCACTTTCTTCATAGTATCATTCTTTACTTTGCCCTTTTTATCCCATCTCATTCCATTTTATAAATTTTAGATTCAAGAACAGAGTGTTATTCTAATAAAAAGGAAGTTCATACGGATGCATAACTTATCAGCACATTTAGAAAACACATGGAATCGAAGAAAATGTCCTTTTACGTGGCTAGAAGAAAAAATCAAAGTTTTGTATGATCAATTATGTAAGGCTACGCACAATGGTGACCTAGCCCGATTTTTATTTTGCCTGCCACATCAGTTTTCTCTCTCTGACGACCTTCAGAAGACCAAGTTGCCACTACAGTTACCTTCTTAAAAAAATGCATATTATACACATTTTTTTGGCCTTTTCTGAGTTACACTCGGTCGAATTTTCGACCGAGTTTTGCAAATCTTCATCCGACAACTGAGCATGATCGAACACCCACAATGGGTCGACCTTTCTCAACCGATCGGTCGATCAAGAGCGACCTCCCCCTTTATGCATAGCCTAACCAATCAAGAATCAGTTATCACTCACTCGAGCATTTCATGTAACACACAGGTTTGTATGCATTTCAAAAATTCTAAATACACATATCTAAATGAAATTAGTAGACGTGTACCCGTGCATACCAACATGATTTACTGCCAAAGATAAGGATGGCAATTTCTGATCTGACAAGAAACACCTGAAACCGACAAGCAAATTAATAGGTTCGGGTTGAGTCTATCATAGATTTTGGGTCGGGTTTGGGTCGAACCAACTAACCTATTTGTTAAACTGGTCAAGTTCGGGTTAGGAATAAATTAAGCGAGTCGACCCACCAACCTCGTTTAAGATTTTTTTACTTAAATTAAAAACTATTTATATTTTATTATACGGGTTAAATGGGTCAACACGTAAACCCGTTTAACCTTTTTAACTCATGTATGTACCTACTTTTGTATATAAAACTGGTTAAATGGTCAACCCGAAACCCCTTTAACGTATTCAAACCATGTAACCTATTTAATCCGCTAACCTAAGTATATATATGGGTTAAATGGGTCAGGTTCAGGTCGAGGTTTTCTAACCCACCAACCTGTTAACCCGAACCCGACCCGAATTACCACTCATTGCGGCAGATATTTGTAGTATAGTTTGGCTACACAAAATGATTTAATTTAAAAAAAATGATTTAACAAAAGCCGGAAAAGATGAACAAAATACTATCAAAACTTGGTAGTTTCAACATTTTCTTTATTAATTTAAGTTTTCATTATTTGATTTATTAGTTTAAGTTTTCACATTTCACCTTTGTTGTTTTTCCTTTATAATATAGATAAGCATACTATAATACTTCGTAAGTCATTCAAGATAGACAAAATTTGACATTTTGCAAAGCGTTCGTAGTTGACTACACCTAACCTAAACTATGTTTGACGACATGATGCGCTACAAATAGAACATTTATAAAAAAGTATGAGATTGATTATATGAAAACAAAATCTGCTCAAAAGAATTCAAAAGCAACGTTCAATTAAATGATACTTGAAGTTAAATATCCAATTTATATTTAAGCTTTATTGGAAAAGAGTTGAACAATAAGCGGCGGGTCAAACCCGATCCGAAACGACAAAAACCGACTCGACCCAAAAACTGAAAAAGGAAAAAACCCGAACCAAGAACCGAACCGAGAAATAGATATCAAAATCGAAACCGACCCGAATAAATCGGTTTGGGTCGGTTTTCGGGTTTCGAACAGGAAAAACCGACAAAAACCGAATGGAGCCGAAACCGACAAAAACCGAAATAAATATACAAAACCGAAACCGAACCGAAAAAGGTCGGTTATGTTCTGTTCGATCCGGTTTCAGTCAGTTTGTCGGTTTGGGTCGGTTTTCGGGTGGATTCCAATATTAATATTCTTCTATTGGCGATCATCTTCCACAATCGCAAACCTCAAAGTAATAACAAAAATAACAGAATATAATTAAACCAAAATACTTTTTTTTTGTTAACCAAAACATAGAAGGAGAAAAAAATTGTGTTTATGACTGCTAAGTGCTACGTATAATCTTCTCTAATAGGAAACCAACTAAATTCCACAACTGTAATTTGAGTGGACTTCTGAAAAACAAATAAGCACAAAGCAATCACAACTCTTAGGACACATCCCTAACTAGCATGCTTAGGATTAAAGGCATATGGCAATGGACAATTCCCAAGCTCAATGCATAAACTGTAAATACTATCAAAAATACAAACAAAAGAGATAACAAAGATCAAATGACAGGAAAGATGACTTCTAAGAGCATAAACCAACTGAGGAAGACAACATACTCTGAATCTCGATGTAACTAATGGAGGCCCAATCACTTGGTTGATAGTATTTGAAGATGGTCTTAACATCGGAACCAAAATACACTTGGTCGAGCTATTCCCGACTAAACTCTGGGCCATTTCCTTCCAATTTCCAGAGCCCGTAGAATGGAATACATCTAGGCTCTCACATGTTATAGAAACCGTGTTAGAAATTACAGTTGAGAAACTAAGTAGCTCTTTAGCTAGAAAAGCAGCTCTTGCGGAAGGAACTCTTACTTCCACAAGAGCTGCTTGTCTAGCTAAAGAGCTACTTAATTTCTCAAATGTAATTTCTAACACGGTTTCTATAACATGTGAGAGCCTACATGTATTCCAATCTACGGCTCTGGAAATTGGAAGGAAATGGCCCAGAGTTCAGTGGGAATAACTCGACCATGTGTCGTTTGGTTCCGATGTTACGGCCATCTTCAAATACTATAAACCAAGTGATTGGGCATGCACTAGTCAGCTCGTGATTGAAGACATTAAATGCCACTTTTACTCTACCTGTATTAAATATAAAAATGACCCAATTAATTACCAAGGTGAAAATCAATAAATACTACTAACATAGTTCATACATTTTTCTAGTTAATAAATATTGGTAACAAGTGTTTCGTATCAATACTACTTGCCAAAAAAATTGAATGCATATAGACATGTGGGATCGAAAGAGCTCTTATTACCTTCTCTAGAGACTTTCTGGGCCTGAGTAGTATTTTCAGCAAGTATCTTACTTTAAAGTTAAGATCCTTAAGATCTATAATAAGAAACATCATCCTACCCATCAAGCATGGATCACTTACAATGAGGTTAAATTGGAAATATTTTCCTTAGAATCGATATTAAGGAGACCAAGTCGAAAGATAACGATTAAGAAGGTAAAAGAATGATAGAATAATGATGACTACAAAACTTAAAAATATCTATGGGTGTACGACCTTAGGCTAATGACTCATAACTTATATAATGTTCTAAGTTTTGACCGTTAGCCAACAGTCATATTATAAACTAGAAAAAAAAACTTTTAAATAATGATATTAAACTTAAAAGGATTTTAAATGTCAAAATGATATAGCCGTTAGAAAAATAAAAGTATCTTTTGCCGATGTTGAGGTATTACAATTCAACAATTTTTAAATGAATACTTAATGTTTTAAGTAGACCAATATCAATAATGGTTGATTTGTTGACCGTTAGCCAACGGTTATATTTTAAACATGGAAATACTTTTGACTGATATCATGATTAGAGAATGACCTTGGTGATATATGTCTTTTGCATATATTCCATGATGTGTTAAATCGAGTCTTAAATTTATAATAGACGACTTCACCTAATAAACTAACACTTACGGTCAGTGTACTTGGTCACTCCTAGTTAGTTAGGTAAGTACGGGTTAGTGTACTTGATCCATATTCTTATATGATATCTACATAATAAAGACATTTAGTTTTGCCTTTTTAGAATGTGAAAAATTAAAAAATGTATATAGTTTCGAGGGTATGTCGGTAATTTTGTTAGCTTCCCTACCTTTTCCTTGCTACTTAAAAATACAAATTAACTAAAACAAATTGGAGTAACCACTTTCTTCATAGTATCATTCTTTACTTTGCCCTTTTTATCCCATCTCATTCCATTTTATAAATTTTAGATTCAAGAACAGAGTGTTATTCTAATAAAAAGGAAGTTCATACGGATGCATAACTTATCAGCACATTTAGAAAACACATGGAATCGAAGAAAATGTCCTTTTACGTGGCTAGAAGAAAAAATCAAAGTTTTGTATGATCAATTATGAAAGGCTACGCACAATGGTGACCTAGCCCGATTTTTATTTTGCCTGCCACATCAGTTTTCTCTCTCCGACTCCAAAAACGTCCAAATATGCATGTTTTTCAGAATTCCTCTCAAAAGTACCTAAAATGACAAAAGGAACGATTTAGGGCAATATTTGATCACATTTATACGAATTAGGGCTTAAATGACCCCCTAAAAGCGTAACACTTTTCGTCTCATCAACGAGCATTCAATTTTTAATCAATAATTATTACTACACTTTGTTGGTGCATTTTAATATTTTCGTTCTTAATGTAGTTTTTTGTCTTGCGGTGTGTTAATGTCAGTTTCTTAATTAAACGTCTTGGAATGTTGCGTGACTTTGATATTTGATATGATTGTGTAAATTATGTCGATGTTACATATTGAAAATGATAGTATATAATAAAAATATCTTCACACTATCATCTTAACAATGAGAATCTTCTAAATCGAAGAAGTATATAAAGGAGAAGAAAATTATGTTTAGTCTAATTGTGTTTACTTAAATGTCGGGTCTATTGATTGATTGGAGCGGGTTTATCATTCGGACTTGGGTCATTGGATCTGATTTTTTATTATACGAATTATAATTTATACTCTTGGATATACTAATTACTTTAATGTTTTATGTTTCTATAGTTTTGTTAAAAAGGAAATTTGTTTTATAGTTCGCTTTTAATAATGTAATTTATTTGAACAACGAAGTCCGTCTTTCACAAAAAATGAGAGTTTCAAACATGAACCAAAAATTAGTCCTGAACATTACGAAAAAAACAATTAGATCTAACCTGAGTGCATCGCACTGGGATGAATATAAAAGGTCTCCAACATTAATGTCATCGCTTCATATTTAAAATAATTTATGTAACTTATACATATTAAAAAATTACATGCGAAGAGACTCTTTTCAATGAACATCTTGAAAAAAAGTCTCTTCACATAAACTCTTTTAATGTCAATAAACTATTTTAAATGTGTGCCATGCTTGAAAATGTGATACCATCACAACTTAGATATATAATGACGAAAATAAGTGCCGAAGATTACGCAATAAAAACTTATATACAGCCCATGTGCAACTTAATAAAGTATTTTAAGTACGTATAAAGCTTAGCAAATGTGTCACACCATGACAACTTAAATATAAAATGAGGAAAATAAATGTTGAATATTACGCTATGAAAATTTCTATACAGCCCAAGTGCATCGCACGTATTTTAAATCTATGAAAACTTCTATACAGCCCATGTGCATCGCACGGGCATTATTGACTATATATATAATGACAAAAATACGTGCCGAATATAAAATGACGAAAATAAATGACGGATATTAAACTTTGAAAACTTCTATACAGCCCATGTGCATCGCACGGGCTTTCATGACTATACACATTAAAAATTTACATGTGAAGAAACTCTTTTAAATGTAACATCTTGAACAAAGTCTCTTCATATATACTCTTTTAATGTCAATAAACTATTTTAAATATGTATCATGTTTAGAAAATGTGTGATACCATCACAACTTAGACATATAATGATGAAAATAAGTGACGAATATTACGATATGAACACTTATATACAGCCCATGTGTAACGCACGGTTCTTCATGACTATTTGAAATAAATATAAGTATCGATTTTGCTGTTGCACACGGGCTCGATATAAATGTTGATAGCGTTATTGTTCAACAACAATTTTCGCTTATTTTATAAGCCCTGTGCAACGAACGGGTCTTAATTACTATACTTAGAAAATGTGTGATACCATCACAACTTAGATATATAATCACGAGAATAAGTGCCGAAGAATACACTATCAACAATTCACGAGCCATCATATGATGTCATATGATCATCTTGTATGCGTAAAAATGGCTACAAACGTGTTTTTTAGATGGAATCAAAGGGTGTTTTTAAATCAGCCCCCGGGGCTAATTTTTTGTATATGAGACCACCCTTTAGGGGTCTTATGATCTGCACTTTTTGGTCCCATGGCCATTTGTTATGCATATGTTGATTGGTATACTTGTCCGGTACGTGTAAAATGACCTAAAACGCGTGTTTCTGATCGATTTATGAAACAATTTCAAATCAACTCCTAAGGCTTCATTTTCTGTGGCAAAATGATGTTAAGAATGTCCTAATATCAGTGGGTTATGAACCTAAGGCCAATTCACACGTGTACCAATCGGGGTTTTAATTATTGTTAATTAATTTCTTCGTTTCGTTGGCTAAATCTTTAATTCTTGTTAATTATTTTTGCATCCATGGCAAATACATGCATGTTTGTCCATAAAATTAGCCAACACCATGTTTTATTCATAATTTTATAGTATTATTATGTTTATATGCAAAGCCGATGAAAACCTAGACCACTTGTGCATTGAATGGTTGTGGATGTTGTTTAATTTCGTGTTTTGGGGTTTTTTGCCATTGTTTCGGCATTTATGTAATAATATTCTTTTGGTTGTAGCCATTGTTTGGGCACTTTTACAGTAGATTAAAAGTAGATTAGTTGTATTTTACTTTCAAGCTAGCTTTGGGCAGGGCGCATACACACGAACTTTCAATATAATGTAATCGTGGCTTGGTGGTGAAAGGCGAAAGAGTTAAAGACATTTTTGCTGAAAATAGCTGCTGGAACAAGCTGCAGTATTTTTGCTTTTCCCGTTGATTGGTAAGGAGTTAGAGGCTAAAATTTTTTGTGCATGTGCACAAGACATGGGCCTACAACTTTCTAGTTTTGAGCTGAGCCCGGGGAAGCTTCCTTCTATGTCTATTGGGCCTCCGAACACAGAAATTCTGGAAGGACAGCAACTACTTTTCATGTGCATTATGGGCCTCCCACTTGCTCTTGATTGTCTTGGACCAAGTGGGAGTCCTCCATGTGGTTGTGTGGTTTGTCCCTAGTTGACTCTTGGTTCTCGTGATGGCTCACGAGACCGAGCATAGGTTTATTTATCGGTTGAGGCTTTGCATATTGTGGTTGTGTGTTT
>LBNU01032225.1:56409-74811 GCA_014162995.1 Artemisia annua | reverse complement strand
TGCATCCATAGAACTTGTCCACAACAACTTGCAGCTGCAACATATTCAGCTTCTGTAGATGAGGTTGCTGCAATTGTTTGTTTCTTACATTGCCAAGAAACTAATCTTCTTCCAAGATATTGACATCCACCAGTGGTTGATCTTCTATCAAAGTTATCTCCATCATAGTCACTATCTGAAAAGGCTTCCAAATGAAAGGGTGACTCCTTAGGATACCACAATCCTAATTTAGGTTGAAACTTGAGATAAGCAAAGATCCTTTGAACAACATTCATGTGTGAAACCTTGGGTGAGACTTGATATCTTGCACATAAGCATACTGCAAACATAATATCAGGTCTTGATGCAGTTAAGTACATGAGACACCCAACCATTGATCTGTAAAGCTTGACTTCCACTGGTTTTCCATCTTCATCCTTTCCAAGTGAATTTAATGATTTAATGGGTGTTGTTACTAGCTTGAGAGTATGAAGATTAAATTTCTTAAGAATGTCAGTGACATACTTATCTTGACTTATAAAAATACCAGTATTTGTCTGTTTAACTTGAAGTCCTAAAAAGAAAGTCAATTCACCCATTGAACTCATCTGAAATTCTTTCTGCATAATTTCTTCAAATTCTTTCACCATGGATTGTTTTGTAGCACCAAAAATAATATCATCCACATAAACTTGAACTAGCATGATATCCTTTTTGTCTCTTTTAATGAACAAAGTCTTATCAATGGCTCCTCTCCTATAGCTATGTTGCAATAAGAAGTTTGAAAGTCTTTCATACCAAGCTCTGGGGGCTTTATGAAGACCATATAAAGCTTTAACAACCTTGTAGACTTTGTTTGGATGTTCAGGATCTTCAAAACCAGGAGGTTGTTTCACATAAACCTCTTCTGTAATCTTTCCATAGAGAAAAGCACTCTTAACATCCATTTGGTAAACTGGAAATCCCATATAAGAAGCAAAAGCAAGAAACAGTCTTATAGCTTCAATTCTTGCAACAGGAGCAAATACTTCATCATAATCAACTCCTTCTTCTTGTTTGTAACCTTGGGCAACCAGTCTAGCTTTGTTCTTTATCACATTGCCTCTTTCATCTCTTTTGACTCTGAAAACCCATCTTGTACCAATTTCCTTCATTCCATCAGGTAAATCACATAAGACCCGGACTTCTTGAAGTTTAAACTGAAGAAGTTCTTCTTGACAGGCTTCAACCCAACTTTCTTTGGATAATGCTTCCTTTATACTTTTGGGTTCTTCTTGAGAGATGAAACAAGCAAATAAACAGGTCTGTTGATCTTTATGGTTCAACCTGTTTTGCTTATGAATAAAGCTAAGTAAAGCATTTTGAGGCTTAGTTATGCTTTTAGCTTTTGATCTGGTAAGAATACCAGAAGTTGGAGAACCAATGATCTTATTTGAAGGATGATTTTTATGTACCCTTGAAGTGTGAGTAGTTGGTACAGTAAGATCATCTTCCAAATTTGTTGAGTCAGGAGCTTGTTCACCAAAAATCCCTTCATTTTGGAGCTCATCATCTGATTCTTCAAATGTAGGCATGGATGTATCAGGCCAATCTTCAGTGTTTGTCCAAGTATTTGACTTGATTCCCCCAGAAGTCCCTTCATCATAATAAGCAGTACCTTGATCCAAAGTACTGGGATCCAAAGTACTGTTCTTTTTAGAAGATTTCTCTTTTGTCTGTTCTGCTTCATAAGCTCTTCTTAGATCATCTTCATAGGATTTTGCAAGTGTTTCTTGAAAAAGCATCCTATTTAATTCATCTTGTATGGCTTGATCTTCATCAGATACTGTTTTACTTGAATCAACAGTATCTTGCTTATCAGCAGCAACACCTTGTTCTTTGTCAGCATCTGTAGGACTGTGATTGACACCATGAACTATGAACTGTGTATTTTCATCTTCTGAATGATCAGCTTGATTCTCCTCCCTAACAGGCACATAGTTCATCGAAGGAGTCAAAATATCAAGGTCAAACATCCAATCAGGACCTTTACCTTTCTGATTTGGTTGATCTTCAAGGAATTCAACATGAAGACAATGATTTTCAATTTTATGATGTATACTGGATACTGCTGACATGCTCGAGTGGAAATGTGAGCCTTTATTGCTGATGTTACTAAAATAAGTCAATATGGTGTTCATGACATGCTTGTAATTTTGTATGTATATTGGATAAAATCCTTACTGATTCTTTTAAACGAGTTTATGTAAATCGTTTCTTTAGAATAAGCGATTAAGTGATGTATTATAAGCACATTTGGTGGCACAAACAAACTACTTGACTAAAATCCTGCTATTGGGTTTGAATATGTGCAGCAGTACAATGCACTTTCATTACTTGGTCTCGGATAACAACCATCGACACTCTTAAGTGAGGTTTTTGGGTAGTAATCAAGGTCTTAAATTTTGAATTTTGGATACACAGTTTGTCTGCTATGTGTAAGTTGGATATAAGATTTTGGTAGTTTACCTTGGCTAATGAAAGGGACTAGATTCTACGAGTAATAATCAATTGATGGAATTGTTAAAATCAATGTATAATTATCACTATCAAGCATCTAAAAGTTGTATTGTGTTCAAATTCGTCACTGATGGAAAATGGCTTGGCAGTTGATGTGTATATAAACGTGTGTTAGAGTAAACCAATGCACCGAGGACCTAAATGTAGAAGAATATGAGTAAGATCACTCTTTCTTTGGTCGTTCTAGAACACGTTGTAATAAGTCAAAAACAAGTAAAGCTACGGCCGGCCGCGTTACGGCCTTGCGAGGTTATCTGTGGATGCTTTTTTTTTTTTTTTTTTTTTTTTTTTTTTTTTTTTTTTTTTTTTTTTTTGTTTTTTTAGCACATAAACAGTTTTAATGAGCAACCGATAAAACCAAGTAAATATTCTTTTGCATTTACATATATTTCCATATAAGCTTACCCAAATACCGTTAACAGATTATTCTTCTAAACATAACCCAAAAAATAACATTTGATTTAGAACAAACCTGATCATTGTAGAAAATTAAAACTGAATGTCATAGAAAAAATCATCATTTTTCACACCTTAAAACTTGCAGAAACTACATTTGACAAATGATGTATCATGTGCAGTAATGTAGTGCCACGGCGTTCAAGCCAAGTGTTGTGTGGGCATTATAACTAATGAGTATGAGAGCATTTCCACTCCTAATATTCGACTTGGGTGTAAAATGTCCCGTACTCGTAAATGGGTATCACCCTCATCATTCTTCTCAAATCCCAGTTCTTTTGCCTCAAATTTTAGACAAGAAACAACCGTTTAAAGTTTTTTGATTCTGCATAAATAATTCAGTAGCCAAACAACAATTTCAGGTCGCTTTGCTACACAAAAATTTAGCAGTCAAACACCGTTTTAAAACTGTTTTTTCCCCTTTCAATTTAATCAAACACACAGTCCCTAAAGTTTGTACAAAATTGCTTAAGATTCTGCAAAAGTACTAATCTGTTTAAAGAAACATACAAACACACCTATAACAGCAATATGATTTAGGATATAAGAAAAAGGCAAACCTTTAACGACCACGAACTAATCGCGATACATCAAAAACAAAATGAATCAGAAGAAGTTAATGCGGACGAAACAGGACTACGATGCAATAGTTTCAGTAGATCCACTTTGAGATTTTTCTGAAGAGTCGGTGGAATAGTCGATCCGGAACAACCTGTAAGAAATATGATCATTACTATTAATCAAATTTACCAGTAACTCTAATGAAGTCAGATGCTAAGTAATCACCTGTTTTAACACTTCGTTCGTTATAGGGTGGTGCTTAAAAGCAGAATAAGTGAATGAATATTTGCTTTCCTTTGCCTCGTTACCTGCCGAACCACGCAAATGTTGACTTAAATTTCCATTTTGGCTGAATTCATAGACCCAAAACAATGGCTCTTCAACACAGTATCCTAGCAACCGTACCTGCAAAATCATGGGAACTCTATTTAATCGCAAGTAGTAAGGCTGAAATAAGGCGTCAAATCAATATAAAGTCATGCTACAATACCACCTCAACCGAGAACAAAAATTCAAATATTTCTCAATGATTTAGTCATTTGGACTTATTGCACGTGTCTCATTTAGTAAATTAAAATCTAAAGGGACTTTTTACCATTATGTTCTAAAAGTGTACATGTGTTAATTTGTAACAAACGTGCTGTAACAAAATTCCTTTGTGCCTTTTGGAGGCTAATGGACCACTGATGCTATAAGAATTCAAATACTATGAAATAACATGTTAACTGTTCTTACACCGGCAAACGACATTTTTCTTTTAAGGAGTTTCATAAATTCTCGAGCTCCTGTCTCAAACTCAGTATTTATCCATGTGGTATTTCACCGGCTGTGGTATTTCACCTATCATCAAAATACACCACCAAATATACCTGCAAATGTAATAATCTCAATCTGTTAGTAGCAAAAGTAAAAAGATTACCGGCTCAAAACATAAGTACGACAGCCACAGATTAGTCCTAGTACAGCACCTAATGTTACTGCCTTCTACACCAAAACAAATGGCATCCTAATTCAAAAACCATGCGGCAACAAATGAAACCATGCTGCTATGAACTAAAAGCGTAAAATACAAAGTAACCTATATGTTATCTAAGCAATAGTACCAGTTTCGTGAACGTGTGCGCTGTCCAATACTCTTTCTCGCAAAACAAAGTTGCTTTTATAAGAAATTAGCGTTAATATATACTAAAAGATAGTTGAAAGTTGAAACTCATCACAAAACTGATAGTTTTCTGTCAATTTAAACACGATAATACATCATTGTTCATGTAAAAATCTCATAATACACAATACCTGTACCACTTCTTTAATTGTCCATTACTTAATCAGATCACAAAAAATAAAGAAATTCAAAACATGCAAAAAAAAAAGCATTTGTTGTATAGCAAACGCTTTTCAGAAACATGTTTCTACAACAGGTTTTTTTCTTTTTAGATCGACAATTTTTTCTACAGCAGCTTACCTATAATGATTCTCGGCGTACCTCCAACGTCGATAATGGGACCGATTGCATCAGCATGTTCTTATGTATCCGCGCCCTCAGAATCTTTAAGAATCCAAAACAGTATATAGGCATACACAATTAGTGATGATACAACTGTAAAAAAAATAGCAAGTATTTAAAAAATTAAAGCCAGAAAGAGATAATAACATATCTAAGACCAAGGGTCGGGTAAAACTGAAGCTGTAGAACAACCAACCTCTAGCGAACACCTGAGCATTATCACGGTTGAGTGGTAGCTGTCGGGATCTAAAACACATGTAAACCTCTAGTTGCATACATGATAGCAAAAGTAACGTTGAGCAATATTGCCTCTGTGAGATGCTCAATCGCCTCCTCTAGCTTACCTATTCAACACATCATGTGAGATGCTTGCAACCTGACATATAGACAACCTCGATTACTAAAGAAGAATAATAGCAACACACCCTCAGAAATAGCATCGATGCCCTTTTATTTTGCCTCTTCAAAAGCCTAACAACTCTCTTCTGAGACTCCCACCGTACAATCTCCCATTTGTGTTAAAAGAAGACATCATATAACCACAAATAATAAAACAAACACCGATAGTAAAGATAAACGACAAAAGTAAAGACACACCTTTTGTGGAGGATCATTATCAAGATCTACATTTTCACCTTCAAACTCAGATGTCTGATTCTACTATCTGATCCTCCCCTTCTCCTTGAAGTTCTTATACTTCTTCATCACTCGCTTCCACTATATAAGGCTTCTGCAACGACCCAGCTGCAAGCGAATACATTAAAAAGTTAATAGTTAAAATATAATTGCTTCAAGAAACATCAACATATCCAAATTAAGCATCAAAATACGCAGAGCCGGGACTATCTTAACTTGAATATCCCATAAATAACAGCATAAGGGCATAGTAAAGCAATAAAAAGATGTTACAAAGAATGTAATTCAACCACATGTAACGTTACAAAGAATCTAACTCAACCACATGTTACTAAGCGCTTCTCAGTTCTATTAGTCACATTCCTGATATCGTGTAAAACAGCCCTTGACCGAATGGGTTATGGAAATTTTATCTGAATTTTTTGTGTGGTTGATGTGCACAAATGGTAATGTGATAGAAGACATGGCCCCCGAAATTGCGACCCCTGGTAAAAAGCATCAACTATCTATGCAAATTCCTAACGAATTTCACATGAATTTTACTATAACAAACATCATCCAAAGGCAATTAAAGATGCAATTTTTTTATATAAAAACTAAGCCAAATATCCTATAATCTTTCTTCGACAGTAACAAACCATCTTAAAAAACGCCTTAATAACTCGTTTTAATTAATAATTCCAAATATCACCTAAAACCTTAAAACACAACAAAAGCAATCATTTCAATTACAATCAATTTTACACTGCATTAAAAATCGGATAAATAAAAGCATACAAAACAAAACCCCTTAAATTCCAATTAATGAAAACATAAAAAACAAAACCCCTAAACTTTTTTTTATATAAATATGAATTAAAGGGCATAAATTATTAGGTAAATAAAAACCTACCTGATGATTAAGATACCTTCGTGATTAAATCAACAACAAAACCCAGCTCCTCCTTTAGCCAATAATCACAGCAGTCACTGTAAAATAATCCTTAGGCGAGAAACAAAGAAACCAAACCCTAAAAATTAGTGTTTTGAACCAAATCTTTGTGTATAATCTTTGTGTTTGTATTATCCGGTGAGATTGTCACCATCATAAAGAATTTCATGATATGTTTGTGTAACACCCCCAAAATTGTCGCAGCGGAAGATTGTGTCACTGGGGTATTACTTCATAGCACAAAGTACAAATTACAGAAAACGACTCCAAATGAGACGTTTTGAAATAAATTATCATTCGATTAAAATATCAGAGTTTACAAAGAGGTCCCACAAGTTTTCAAAATGTACAACATAAAAGCTGTAAAGTTTTTCGAATGATAATATATGCATTGTCTTCAAAATGTTTTCCGTGCGCCTTCACATGCCAGCTAATTTCTTTCGTACCTGAGATAAACATGCTAAAAAGTCAACACAAAGGTTGAGTGAATTCATAGGTTTGTAAAACAGTAGTGGACAATAAAGTTCATAGTATAATTGCAATGTGCGCAATCATCATCTTGATAGTTATTATTGCTCTAAGCTCATGGCACTCAAGACTGACTGNTCGTACCTGAGATAAACATGCTAAAAAGTCAACACAAAGGTTGAGTGAATTCATAGGTTTGTAAAACAGTAGTGGACAATAAAGTTCATAGTATAATTGCAATGTGCGCAATCATCATCTTGATAGTTATTATTGCTCTAAGCTCATGGCACTCAAGACTGACTGTACAATATATCAATACGTGATATATGTAGGATAATAATGCCCCGTGTAGGTAATTTCCATATACCTAGTGTTCCAAATATAGTGCGCTTGGTTACCTATCCGGCTAACACAAACGGGATTCGTCAATCCCGATAGGCCTATCCACAATATTTGCGTTCACTTGCAACAACAAGTGATTAATGGTCCATGATGTGGGGGACTTTTGGCATAAACAACTTAGACATGCATGCAATAATGCATAAACAACTTAGACATGCATGCAATAATACAATCAAGGCTAGCAACCAGTTTACAAGTAATTGTCCATAGTAAAAACAGTAGCATGTATCTCCCCCAATTAGTTTATAAAACAATTAAACAAAAGTAGGGGCTATGAACTCACCGTAGCAATCAGTAGTAGTTTATAACAACAGATAGTGTATGGCAAGACCACGATCTTTAATGATAACCTACGAGAGTATAGTGATCATGTCTTAGTATATGCACAATATGAGTGTACAAGTATACGTAAAGTCATTGACTTGATTAAGTTGTCGTACATATATCATATGTGTGTAAATGAGTGAAGCATCCTAAAATGTGGTTTGGCTATTAGCCTTTTATAAATAACTTCGTACTACTGTTCGGGCTATCAAAATCTAGAGGTCATGTAGTGAACGTATGAGGAGCCAGAACACTTTAATTCGTAAATCCACAACTCGTCGATACGACACCCCGAAGAGGCCTCTTATGATAATGAGACTCCCTACTATTGTAGGACTTATCATTTATGAGTAAAAGTATTTGACGAGACAAATGTTGTATAAAAACATTTGTCATGTTTCGTCAAAGACTATTGGTAATAGTTATGTGCCGTGAAAAGATTTAGTGTAACATTTATCAAGTGTGATTACTACCAATTTAATGGTCAAGTATGTTGCGATGAAATTACTAACGGCGTTACATAACCTTGTCGTGTAAAGTGTTTAAAACGATATTTAGATATCATACAAGTTATTATAATTTCGCGGATTAAGTATAAGTTGTGACTTTGTGATAATGATATATGTAATATGGTCGATTTTTATAAGTTTTCGAGGTCAAGAAACTGAGTCAATTAATGATCAAGTCTCAATAATAAGTTTTGGGTCATCAAATCCCAAACTAGTCATGCGGCTAGATACATAACCTTGAGACATCAACCAAGACCATAGCCGTTGTTATGTATCGGCTTTGAAGGCCTTGAGGCAACAGCCTTGGCTTAGTCTTGGGTGTGTCTCGGCCTCAAGAGGTCAAAACGCCACCAAAAGTCTTTAGCTATGGTTGTTTTTCAGTCTTAAACAGGTCCAGTTAACTTTTGCAGTTTCTAGCCTTCGTCTTTCACTTTCAGACTAAACTGTCCGCGTTATCTTATGTAAAATATCTTTCTGAACAACTTTCATGTTTGACACTTTCGGCGATTCGGACCAGAAAAGGGTCAAAATCGTGATTTTTAGAATCAGATCAGAACCCTTTTTGTTCCAGCACCATATTTCTTTCTAGCAATCTTTACTTAGCCATAACTTTTTAACCACAAGCCCTTTTTAAGTGATTCAAAAGCTCAAGTGCTAATTTTCTTACTTCCTCTAACAACTTATTAAGGTCATTCAAGTTCATGGCTTATGAATTTGTGTCAAAGCTTAACAAGATTACTAGTTACTTACTAGTTGTACCAAAACAGATTTCCAGCAAGTCTAACTTATGTTTTGTCTTGTATTTAGTTATGTACAACATTAAACCAAGTCTTAACAACATATACAACTTATACCTCATAAAAATACATCCAAAGATTATAAATTATTACAACCATGTTGAATGACATGGAAAATAAATAAATTCCTTACAAGGATTAGGTTGAGTGGTTACAAGAACAATCAAGCCTAAACCCCTTTTAATCTCCAACTTTGTCTTCAAACTTGTTATTGTTAGAATTTAATAATCTAGACCATCATATTATTAAGTATATCATGTAGTCACATATTGCGGAAGCGTAGGATACATATAACATATAAAAGATTAACATAAATTAAATAGGAACATACCTTTTGATTCTAGCAAGAACAAGAATCAAACTTCAATAATCTTGAACAATTGGATGAACCCTAATTAGGGTTTATATGAATTAGGGATCTATTGATTAACCCCTTACCGTTTTGTTAATCGATCCAAGATACAATCAATAGTGTGATTGTACCACGTTCTTGTACACACGCACTATTAACGAATTAAAGTAAATGATAGTTTAAAGAATACACAAAACAATATTTTGTTTTAAAAACAAAAACAATGACCGAATAAAATAAATCACCAAACTACTTTTGTGATATATAGTAGTAGTCACTGTCGATCATCAAATCAAAAGAAAAGCAAATATATATAATATATACATGTTTCTGTGATCTGTCGACAAAGTCAAGAAAAGCAATAAAGTGTTTAATTGAGATGTAACATACGTACAAGATCACATAAAATAAACCATTTACCTTGATTTTATAGGATAACAAAACTTAGGGAACAAGTTAGAGTTTGGGTTCTAGATCCTTCTTGTTCTCTATTTTATTTATCCTTGGTCCTTATCTTTGTACGTTAGTCAATTTTCGCCAAATACTAACATTCTTTATTTGTTTTGTGTAATTAATAATTAAATATAACTTTTTATATTAAATTATTAAACTTTAATTCTCATACGTAAAGTGTGCAATCCCATGGTCTCGAGTTCGATACTAGACATACAAATATTAATATTTATCCACAAACTCTAACAGCTCCCACTTGGATATTTATTAATAGTGTAATGGCATTGGTTAGCGTCTAGCAGCACGCCAATACCCCTAGATCAACTCGAGCTAGGTTTCCTGGAAAAACCTTTAATGATTCATCATTATTATTATCCTTTTGTTTCTAATACCACGTTAATAAAGATATGGATCTTAGTCATTCTTTAATTAACAATTCTGTTTCTCGTTGTTTATGATTGAACAAGATTACCAAAACATCTGAACGTATTCCAGATAGACTTTGGGCGTGCGCACGCAAACATCTTGTCAACCCTACGAGGGGCCCAACAATATTAAACTTCAAAACGAATTTGAAGGAACAAATTCTTTCTTGACTACAAGACTAACCCATGAACTTTGCAACACTCTGAAAACAACCCTTATAACTACCAGTTACGGTTAGCGGTAGATTGCTTCACAGAAATGCACTACATCCATGACACTTATCTGGCATCTCAAGTCTGAGGATAACTAAATTCATGATTTACTTACTGACAAGATCCATAAAGTAAAATCATGTAGTTGGGATAAGTCCTATATTCAATTCATTGAATATCATGTGAAATTGATATGTCAACGCCTCATTATACTTTCAAGTATATTCTAACCAATACTCAGATTTGTCTTAGTTTAATGATATTCCCATATCATTAATTGACAACGGACAATTTAGAATAACATAAGTTATTCACGGATTTAAACATGCAAATATAGGACACAATTTATTATTAATGAAATAAGCGTACTAAGTACTTTAATTCATTATTAATAATAATTGCTTAATGTCCTTTATCCAAATACTAAATAGATCAATGCATGATAATTCTAGTTAATGAAATTTGTCTCAAGTAATGACTTGTTGACAATTATGCCTCAAGTATTGACAATCATACTTGTTGACAAGGCATTTATTTCAACTAACTTTTATCTATCATGATTTTGAGAATACTTATTTCAAGAATTCACTTAGTGAAATTCTTGTATGTGTACATCCAACTATCTTGATATTGCCACATAATATTTCATAAATGATGTGATATCCCCAACCACCATTTATGACAATCAAACTTTCAAACATTTTAAAGTTTAAAGTATTCTAATTCTTTATGTATAATGCAACTATGCTCTTAGTTGAGCATAACTAGTTTGTTGGATCGTTATACTCTGACCAAACTATTATATAGCTTGTTAAGGGTTTAGTAGCTTTAGATAAATCCTAATCTACTAACAATGAAACACTGAATTACTCTATTAAGTTTAAGTATGCGGAATTACTTATCAAAGCTAAGAAGAATTAACCAAACTTTGATTATATTAACACCTTAAATCTGCTTGTAGAATGCAGACTATTACAACTCTAACTTATCTCTAAATCGTATTCGTAAAACTTTTATCTCTAATGCCAACCTAGGGATCCTTTTATAGGCACAAGGAAAACCCTAGTCGGTTTACATAACTTGAACGACAAGTATACAATCTCTAACTATAGAATATTCTAGATTACATAATATTCTAATTCTAATAATATATTCAGTCTTTATCTTCAAGCAGTACTTTGACTTATCAACGGGCAGTACTTTGATCACTTAGCAGTACTTTGACTTTAATACTTCAGCAGTACTCTGAAGAGCAGCACTTTGATATCCAGCAGTACTTTGATCTTTTATACCCCAACAATGACCTTTTCAATCTCTTATAGCTCTCCGGATTTTGATTTCCTTGATTGTTGTTCACCGACCTTTCCGAAAGAGACATGATTCCTATTATGAAAGTCGCATTTTTAGAAATAGTGGAGGATATATTAAGTTGTGTGTTTGTGAAAAATATAATACTTCCATTCTTCTTGAAAAGTTTTGACTTAAGTGCATTGCAACAACATAGTAATGCGCCAAGGAAGATATCATTTTGACTTGTAAAGATTAAAAAGAAATATGGATTAAGATTACCTTTCTTGATTGAGCTTCTTGATTTTTCTTAGATATTTTGAAAAGAAGATGATGGAAAAGGGTTGTGAAAAGTGTTTGTTGATATAGAGAAGATAAGGTTTTGTGTAAGTGTTTAGTGGTTAAAAGAGGTTGGATTGGATATTAGTTCCAAAGTACACAAAAGTTGCATAATTATTTGTGAAAGATATGGTTTAGTGGGATTGTATGAAAAGGTTTGTACTTAAGATTCCTCCACTATTTCTTTCTTACCATTTTCATCCTCCTCATCTTCTAGCAACCTCATTCCTAGTCCTAACCTTAAGTGATTGAATTGATCCTTATCTAAGGGCTTAGCTAAGATCTTAGAAATATTTTCTACACAAGGTATTTTCTCTATAGTGATATGGTTTTTCGCGATATTATCTCTTAAGAAATGGTGTCTAATTTCTATGTGCTTAGTACGAGGGTAATCAATTGGACTTGATGTCAGATTGATGGAGCACTTATCGTCACATAAGATAGGGACTTCGTTTAACATGACGTTATAATCAACCTTCAGGGGCCCGAAAATAGAAGCAGGAGTGGGGTTTATCCCCTAAGGAGAAAGGTTCGAGACTTGCATACTGCCCAATTGGATGTCACTGTGGGCTCGGATCACTAACTACTAACTCGCCGTTAAAAAAAATAATCAACAAACGCTTGCTTCATCCATAACGCTTGTTGGCAAGCCCTTCCGGCCGCAACATAATCGGATTCAGTTATCGAGTTTTCAAAAGATGTTTGTTTGTTAGAGAACCATGATGTTAAACATGCCCCTACAAATGTGCATATATCACTAGTGCTCTTCATATCAACTATATCTCACGCATGATCCGAGTTGGCATAAACCAACACTTTTACCCACGTATCCTTTGGATACCAAAGACCTAGGTGTTGAGTTGCCTTAATATACCTAAATATTCTCTTAACAGCCTCTAAGTGGGAGATCTTAGGGTCTTCTTGAAACCTAGCACAAAGGCAAACACTAGACATTATATCCGACCAACTTACCGTGAGATAGAGTAAACTTCCTATCATGCCTCTATACTTAGTGTTATCTACGGATTTTTTGTCTTTGTCTAAGGTGAGAACTCTTTTTCTAGATATAGGGGTTTTTGTAGCCTTAGAGTTTTCCAACCCAAACTTCTTAAGCATCTCTCTGATGTACTTAGATTGGTTGAAAAATATCCCATCACTTAATTGCTTAATTTGCAATCCTAGAAAGAAATTAAGTTCACCCATCATACTCATTTTGAATTCATTATGCATTAATTTTGCAAATTCATTGCAAAGCGATTGACATGTTGAGCCAAAGATAATATCATCTACATAGATTTGAATAATAATAATATGATCACCTTTTGTTTTAGTGAATAAAGTATTGTCTACCATGCCCATTTTATATTCATTATGCAATAGAAAAGATTGTAAACTGTTATACCAAGCTTTAGGAGCTTGTTTAAGCCCATACAAAGCCTTTTTGAGCTTATAAACATGATTGGGTTTGTGAAAATCTATTAAACCGGGAGGTTGTGCAACGTACACTTCCTCTTCGATGACTCCATTTAGAAAAGCACTTTTGACATCCATTAGAAAAAGTTTAAACTTATAACTACATGCATATGCAAGCAAAATTCTTATGGACTCTATCGTGCAACGGGGGCATAAGTTTCATCATAATCTATGCCTTCTTGTTGATTATAACCTTGGGAAACTAACCTAGCTTTATTCCTACATACTACTCCATTCTCATCAAGTTTATACTTAAAGACCCACTTGGTTCCTATAATAGTGTAACCACTAGGACATGGAACTAAGATCCATACATCATTTCTTAAAAATTGATCTAATTCCTCTTGCATTGCCATGACCAAATTTTTATCTTTAATGGCTTCCTTAATATTCTTAGGCTCTATTGTTGAAACAAATGGAAAGTAATTGCTTTTGTCTTGGGCATGTGACCTAAGGGTTCTTTCTCCTAGTTCTCCTATGACTTGATCTGGGGTGATCCCTAACTTCCTTGATGTTCTCTACTCTAGGTACTACTTCCTCCAAGTCATTATTTGGTGATTCTATCCTATTTTGACACGCATTTTCTTCTATTATATCATCATCTAACAAAGGCATTGTCCTAGATTTTGGGGGAGTTTCGTCAAAAGCTACATTGTATGATTCTTCAACCTTTAAGGTTTCCTTATTAAACACAATGTAAGCTTTTGATGTTTGTGAATATCCTAGAAAAATTCCATTATAATCTCTAGTATCACCTACATTAGTGCTTTCTAATGGGTCGGAGATTAGGCATTTACAACCAAAAACTTTAAAGTATTCTAAGGATGGTTTCTTACCTCTAAGAATTTCATACGGTGTTTTATTAAGGGTCTTCCTAATCAAAACTCTATTTTTTAAGTATCTATAACGCGTTTCTACAGCATGACACCAAAAATTTTGTGGTATAGATTGTTCATTTAACATTGTACTACTCATCTCTTGTAAAGTCCGGTTCTTCCTTTCAACTACCCCATTGGATTGGGGAGTGCGAGGAGCCGAAAAATTATGAGAGATTCCATGTTTATCACAAAAGACTCCAAATTGTATTTCATTATCAAATTCTCTACCATGATCTGTTCAAATTGAGACAATTGAATATCCAAGTAGGTTTTGCAAACTTTTCCCTAAGATTTTGAATTTGTTAAATGCTTCATTTTTAGCTTTTAGAAATAGTGTCCAAGTATATCTTGAATAGTCATCCACTATTACCAAAGTGTAGAAGTTTCCTCCATAGCTTTGTATAGCGGATGGTCTAAACAAGTCCATATGTTAAAGTTCTAAAACTCTTGATGTTGAAATCATATTTATAAGCTTGTGGCTTGCATGGACTTGCTTACCTTCTTTACATGCCTCACCAAAATGATTATCAAATTTTTCTTTAGGTAATTTCCTAACAAGTTCCTTGGATGCTATGTTATGAATTAAACGCATATTAGCATGCCCTAATCTCCTATGCCAAAGATTAGAATTATCTATGATGGATGCAAGATTTATTTTGGAGTTGCAAGAAACGTTACCTAGTTTTGTGTTCTTTCCTTTAGAGGTGATTTCAAGTATGGTATGCTTACTATCGGCTTCTTTACTAAGTTGAGGTCTTGAATGTAGATTTCCTTGAGACATACCTAANCTAGGTTTTGACATATTCAGCATGATCTCAGCAATAGTATTATCATCACTATTAGACCGGATCATATCTTCTTCTTGGACTGGATTGGAAGGANTGTGGCTTGCATGGACTTGCTTACCTTCTTTACATGCCTCACCAAAATGATTATCAAATTTTTCTTTAGGTAATTTCCTAACAAGTTCCTTGGATGCTATGTTATGAATTAAACGCATATTAGCATGCCCTAATCTCCTATGCCAAAGATTAGAATTATCTATGATGGATGCAAGATTTATTTTGGAGTTGCAAGAAACGTTACCTAGTTTTGTGTTCTTTCCTTTAGAGGTGATTTCAAGTATGGTATGCTTACTATCGGCTTCTTTACTAAGTTGAGGTCTTGAATGTAGATTTCCTTGAGACATACCTAAAATTGAAAATGCAACTCAAACCTTTGGTACCCATTGTTTCTTGGGTCCGACATGGTTAGCACACAAAATGCTCAAGTTGAACACTCTTGGGTCTTGGTAGTAATATATATAATTGTTCAATGCCGTATTTTGAAAGAGTAAACCAATGGTTGTTTTGAAAATATGTTATGTTTGAAAGCTTGGTATAACACGTCTTTGATTTAATGAGTATGACGGTCTCATATTTGGAGTAGGTAAAAGAGGTCTTTGGTCAACTCGAGCTTGAGTATATTTAAGACCATTTTGTGATACCGGGTTGTGATATTGTTTTGTGGTTTCACTCCATGGGATGGGTCTTTGATTACCTCGAGTGTTTGCAAGAGGAGCTTGAAGAGTGATATGTTTAATAAAACTTTTTGTTGAAACTCTACTTTTCTTCAGAGTCCTGGCGCATCGGTGCGTCACCTAGTGCGTCAGGCTCGGAGGTTCTAGGAGTTTCACTTTGTCTTGATTTTACAAATACAATGGGTTTAGTTAAACTCTCGGAAGTTGTTTACTCAATTTTTGTAAATCCAAGACCTTCCTTATCTTGGGACATTTTTTGACGATTCAACATATCGTCCAAATCATTGCTACTCTTTTTGAATTTTGTAAAACTCAATGACTTTTGTTGAAGTTCAGAGACTTCTTCACTTAAAGAGACAACTTAAGTGTGAGATTCTCACAATTTACATGGTTCAACACTCTTTTGGAGAGTGACAAGTCTCTTTATTTCAATTTCAAGTTCATTGTTTTTATGAAGTACTTTAGAAAGGTCTTTTTGAAAAGAGCGTTTTTCTTTAATAGTTAATTTTAATTTTCTAAATACTTCCTCATAACAATTAAGTAACTCCTTATTTTCCTCTTGCAATTCATTTATGTCAAAAGATTTTGTGGAAAACTAGAGGGGGGGGGGGTTGAATAGTTTTACGTCCTTTTAATTTATAAAAACTTTGGTTTTGAAAACTTCGATTCTAACTTTATGTGATCTCAACTTACTTACACAATTATAAACAACTATATCTACAAGAGTATATAATAACAAATAAGTAAGTAAGTAAGTAACAAAGGATAGAGATAGAAAGATAGCACCGCGAGACAAAGGATTTATAGTGGTTCGGCTACGAATCTCCTCTTCGTCCTACTCCACTCCCCGAGCACCTAACTCGAGAGTTTTCTTCACTATGTCAACAAGCTCCTTTATGGTGGAGAAACCTTACACAACTTTTGCTTACACCAATTAACGACACTAAGCTAAATGTCGGGTTCTAATAGTAGCTAGAACCAATCTCACACCACTACACAACTTAGCACAACTCCTACACAACTTGTACACACCACAACTGCTACACACCTTCACTACTTCACTACTTCTTGCTCTTCACAACTCTACTTCTTCTTCACTACTTCTACTCACAACTAACACACCTAGATCTATCTAATTACAAGCCTTCTACACCTTTACAAGTAATATACACAACTACTAGACAATATACACAAATGTACAATACTTCTTAACTTGATTGTTGAAGGAGTATTCTTCTTTTGCACTTAGATAGATGAGGGATTGAATCACTTGAAACAAAGACTTATAATCTTATGATCAAAGGATTTGGAAGGATGTTTAGAAAGGATTTGGACTGAAAATATTCGTGCAAAAGTGAGGAAAAATACCAGGTTTGAGCAGGTATTTATAGGCAAAGTTTTCTGACAACAGGAGCGTGCCGGCCCCCTTAATTGGTGGCCGGCCCCCTTAAAATTAAGGGGGCCGCCCTCCTGTAACGGCCAAAAAACTTTGTCTTTTCTGGGGAAAGTTTATTTGGTGAAAAACTAACTGATTTTGGTTAAAAATTTGAATTCATTTATTTGTTATGAATTAAACATTTTCTTTAATTACCAAAAGTGTTTTTCAAAAATATATAATATGTTTATATGATTTAATAAACTTTGTAATGTTTAAATAAAAATCCCTTTGATCATAAAATGTATTAGACATTTGTTTATTCATACCTTAAGTGATATTGTTGGATAAAATGATATTTGTAACTAAATACTTGTTTACGTAGTAATTTTACGTTTAATGTTTTTACATTTTGTAATCGTCAAAATATAGAGATATCGAAAAATATAAATAACGTTTTTATGCATTATTTATATCAACAATCTCCCCCTTTTTGATGATTACAAAATCTAAACTCATTAAAGCACAAATTAAGATATATACAAGTATTTAGTGAGTTTATATCATTTCTCCCCCTTTATGTTAGCATCAAAAAGGTTTTCCCGATGAGCTTGGAGCTCCCCCTTGACGTATACTCCCCCTCGTTTTGAGGTCATAAAAGAAATCGAGATATGGAATGCTTGCAAAAATATTTAGAACACAAGCAATATATATATATATATATATATATATATATATATATATAATGCAAGGAATATATCACAACAAGAACTAATAAAGATGCATGAAGATAAAAGAAAAACAAAAAGCATTCATTGATAAAACTATTAAAATGGATTATGTTGAAAACATAATCATTCATACATAAGCACACACATATATATATATATATATATATATATATATATATATATATATATATATATATATATATATATATATATATATATATATATATATAT
>LBNU01032225.1:32028-50686 GCA_014162995.1 Artemisia annua | reverse complement strand
CTACTTCTTCTTCACTACTTCTACTCACAACTAACACACCTAGATCTATCTAATTACAAGTCTTCTACACCTTTACAACTAATATACACAACTACTAGACAATATACACAAATGTACAATACTTCTTAACTTGATTGTTGAAGGAGTATTCTTCTTTTGCACTTAGATAGATGAGGGATTGAATCACTTGAAACAAAGACTTATAATCTTATGATCAAAGGATTTGGAAGGATGTTTAGAAAGGTTTTGGACCGAAAATATTCGTGCAAAAGGTGAGGAAAAATACCAGGTTTGAGCAGGTATTTATAGGCAAAGTTTTCTGACAACAGGAGCGTGCCGGCCCCCTTAAAATTAATGGGGCCGCCCCTTATAATTAAGGGGGCCGCCCTCCTGTAACGGCCAGAAAACTTTGTCTTTTCTGGGGAAGTTTATTTAGTGAAAAACTAGCTGATTTTGGTTAAAAATTTGAATTCATATATTTGTTATGAATTAAACATTTTCTTTAATTACCAAAAGTGTTTTTCAAAAATATATAATATTTTTATATGATTTAATAAACTTTGTAATGTTTAAATAAAAATCCCTTTGATTATAAAATGTATTAGACATTTGTTTATTCATACCTTAAGTGATATTGTTGGATAAAATGATATTTGTAACTAAATACTTGTTTACGTAGTAATTTTACATTTAATGTTTTTACATTTTGTAATCGTCAAAACATAGAGATATCGAAAAATATAAATAACGTTTTTATGCATTATTTATATCAACAGATTTTTTTGCAAATAGTAGAGTTATGTTGTACCTCATGAGATTCGATTGCCATAAGACATGTCGCTTCCTTGTCCGGTTGATTGCCATCTACATTATCACTCCATGCTCCACCAACGAATGCTTTATATTTTCTAGACATTGGACAATCACTTATAAAGTGATCTTTGTCCCCACAATTGAAGCACCCATCTTCATGCTTTGAGCTTTCACCAACTTTGTTCCCATAGCCGCCATTCTTGTTCCTACGATCACTACCACGGTTACCAAACCGATTGCCACGCTTAAACTTTCCATCCTTTCTAAGAAACTTCCTAAAGTTTCTTGCCATGAGTTTGAATTCTTCATCATTCATTTCCTCATCTTCATCACTCTCTTATTGGCTTCCACTACAATCACTAGCTTGACTCTAGGGGTGGAAACGAGTCGAGCCGCTCGTGAAAAGCTCGGGATCGGATTGGTAAAAAGCTCGGACGAGCCGAGCCTAAACGAGCTTGAGCCCGAGTTCGAGCCTAAGTTTAGGATCGTTTACTAATCGAGCCCGAGCCTGAGCTTTATATATAAAGCTCGATTAGGCTCGCGAGCCTAAACGAGCCCTAAAAAAATATTAGTATATATATTTTCGATATATATAACCATGTATAAACGAGCTTAAAAAATAAACGAGCTCGAGCCTAGCACGATTAACGAGCTTTCGAGCTTTATTTCATTCAACACGTTATATAGTTATTCGAGCCCGAGCCGAGCTCGAGCTTTTGAAAATTTTCACGAGCCGAGCTCGAGCTCAAAATATAAGGCTCAAAACGAGCTCGAGCCCGAGCTCGAGCTTTGTATATATAAACGAGCCGAGCTCGAGCTCTGGCGGGCTCGGCTCGGCTCGTTTCCACCCCTACTTGACTCTTAGCAATTTTACCCTTAAGAGCTAATGGTTTGACCTTCTCTCTTTTGTCCTTGAAGACAGCCTTTCATTCTCTAAGATCATTTCATAGACCTTGAGATTGCCAATGAGCTCATCAAGAGGAAGCTCCGCCAAGTTCTTGGCTTCTTCAATAGCCGTCACCTTCGGCCGCCACTTCACCGGAAGAGCTCGAAGAAACTTTCTTATATGGTTTTTATTGCAAAAGCTAGGATCGAAAGCCGTTAGGCTTGTGATAATAGCATTGAATCGTGTATAGCCACTATCAATGGTTTCTTCATCGGAGATTGAGAACTTCTCATATTGTTGGATGAGCAAGTCGGTCTTGCAATCCTTGACTTGAGAGTTGCCTTGATGTGTGATGAGAAGTGTGTGCCAAATTTTCTTGGCGGTCTTGCAAAAGCGAACCCTCTCGAACTCTCTTCGAAGTAGAGCATTGTAGATCAACATCTTGGCTTCATCGTTTTTGACAAGCCTTCTCTTCTCATCGTCTTTTAATTTCGAGTATGGCTTTTCAATCATCAACTTGGTTTCGGGATCTAGCATCATGAAAACAAAGTCTCCATTTTGAATGATCTCCCATAAGTCAAGATCCTTAGACCTAACATAGGTCTCAAATCGGGTTTTCCAAAAACAAAACCCATCAGTTTCTAGCAAAGGTGGTCTTTGCATAGAACACCCCTCAAAATAGTTCTCTTGAGCCATGGATCTATACTCAACTTTATCAAAAATCTTAGTTAGGATTTTAGATTTTTGAAAAGGAAGTTTTTGACTTAAAACGACTTCTCGGGAAGGTTTTAACGCTCAAAAACTCGAGTATACTACTTTGATACCAGTTGTAGAACCATAAAAGGGGGTGAATACGGTCTCTTGGGCTTTTGATGCGAGGATTACTGCCTCACAAAAGGTTTTACTTCTCAAGGGATCTTGAGAAGCTTGCAATCCTCCAGGCAGTGTACCTGATCATTGTAGTGTAGTATAGGTATGTCTGGGGGATTGATCGTTCTCTAGGGGAATAGTGTCGTTAGAATTTGAAGTGTATGTCAACTAAGTCTAAGGGTGAGGGATGATTCTTTTTGGTATTTTATATTTTATGAAAGCAATTAAAAATCTCAGTTTTTTGAAGAGTGGGTGGAATTACTTGCTAATCAACTAACCCAAAACTACTAATTAAACTAAATAAAATAAAATAAATAACAAGAAAATAAAAGTGGTGGACTTCTTATATGAGACAAACGTGTTTACTTAGATATAATTACTCCCTAGTTATCTCTTGTTGATTTGTTGAATGTCACACTTGTTTAGTTGAAGCGTTGTATTCCTTAATACCAGTCGTGGGGGCGTGCATGTCCTTCCCCAACTCTATGAATATCCATTTCTTCTTATGACGACATGTTTAGTATCATATCATAGAATCATCAACATCTACTCATGCGTTAAATACAACGAATAATACCGTAGTGCACATCCGATTACGTTTCTTAAGACGTTTAAGCTTGTTACACAAAGGAGGTTAGCCAATTTTATTATGCCTAACGCGAGTCAATCAACTAAACAATAAACAACTCACCAACAATCAATAAGTAGGTTTCATTAGATCTAAGCAAACACTAAATAACCTAAGCTAGCATGTTAATATAAAGAAAAAATAAACAATTAATAAAACAACACATAGACATATTGAATGATTAAAGAAAAACTTATCTTCAATTGAACATGGAAGAATAGAAACCCTAAAAAAGCTGTAAAATTCGGACTAGGGTTTGTGTCTCCAAAGTTGCACACTAATGAATGAAAAATCCAAAACTATATATAGCTTTACAATGCTGACGACGTCAGGTTATAAGTCCGGACGCCGTCAGAACGCCGTCTCTAGGGTTTCGTCTTGTACAAGATAGCCTTCTGACATCATCATGTTTAAACTTCTCTGGGCCGTCTCTTGTAAAATTAAAACCAGACGCCCTACTTTCAAATGCACCTGACGCCGTCAGGTGTAAAACTTCCCAAGGTTCTTTGGAACGTCATGTGTAATATTTTCGAGCTCTTAGATCATCAAGTGACGGCGTCAGCTAGTAATGCCTGACGCCGTTAGGTATACTTTCCTGACAGGTTTTCTTGACTTTGTTGTTTTCTTGACTTTTGAGCCCAAAACGTCCAAAATGCTCTATTTTCCAGAATTCACGTCCCAAGTACATAAAATGAGAAAAGAAACGATTTGAGGCAATATTTGACCATATATTTACGATTTAAGGCTTAAATGACCCCTTAAAAGCGTAACAAATAAATCCTTATCAGCTTTTTGAACATTTAAAAACTTTAAGCCTCGAAGAGTACCAAGTGGTTTACACAATAACAACCACTAAAACAAACACAATCCAAAATATATAAAGCGAGTAAATGACACCACGATATATACTGATTTGGGATGGGGGGTTTGTACCATCCGTACGTCTAGTTGCGAATCCACGACACCGATACTATTCACTAAGTGTAATCCTTTCGGTGGACTACAAACCGTTACAACTTCCCTACACCGATATTCCCAAATATCGATGCTCACAAAGAAGGAGTTACTCCCAACGGTATTCCGCCCTTGGAAACTGACTCCTCCCAAACTAACCAGTCAACCAGGTGTGGTCAACAAGTCAAATCTGAGAGAGGAGAGATCAATTTATGATCTGGTGCAAGCACAGTGTATTCCCGGGTCGTTATGTCTTGACGAGATTGAAATTGTATTTTGAAAAACGGTTGAGGGATTCAGTGATCGGGAAAGTAACCAGATAATGATTTGGGTTAATTACACTAAGCAGATATAAATGAAAATAAAATAGAATAGCAATATTAACAATAACTGGAAATCAAATAAACCTAAGACGTAATTAAAAATTAAAACAAACGTAAACGCGTACTGGGAAAAGGACAAATTAAGCAGAAATAAACTAGAGGGGGTGAAAATGACTTTTTACAAACTTATTATTAAAAGAAAATTTTATAAAAAAGAAAAATATTTTTTTTGATTATTTTATTATTTAGTATTAATTATTAATTAAAAACTATTTAATTACTTATTTAAATTAATTTAAATTACTAATAATACTAAAATGACTTAGATAATTATGAAATTTTTTATAAAACTAATTAACCATTACAGGAATCCTAAAAAATTATAAAAAGTTTATAAAAATTATAATAAAATTATTTTACTAATTATTTACTTAATTACTAATTAAAAACTAATTAAACTAAATTAATTAAGAAAAATAGAAAATAAACAGTAAAAATTATGAAACTATTTTCTAAAAATACTTTATAATTTATAAAGCTAAGAAAAATGTAAAAAAGTACCAGAGATTAAAAATGAACAGTAAAGGATTTTATTTTTGATTTTTCATATAAAACTAATTTAACTATTATTAATTATTATAAATACTAAATGAAAAGAGATAAATCTGAAATTTTTTATATAAATACTATAAGATAACAGGAACTTAAGAAAAATATAAAATTGAAAATTGCTATTTGAAAAAGCTGAAAAATAAGCCAAATGGCTTAAATAGAAGCTATCACTTTTTTAAAGTGATGATTTTGTGATTTTTCCTTTTGGAAACTGATTATACACTAAAAATAAGCAACTTTTGTAAAAACACTTTTTGTGAAACTCAAAAATAAGCAATGTGCAAGCGAAAAAGCTTGACAGTGAGATTATGGCTTTTGAAAATGAGATATGAGCTTGAAACAAGCTTCTCAATGTACACAAGCTAGAGATTAAGCTACAAACAATCTATGTGAGCACAAAGTAAGACAGAAAGAAAGAAAAAGCACACTGAATAAGCTAAGGAAACAAAATAAGCAATTCCAAATCTGCAAAGGCCAAACAGGTCTAAGGGGGCTATTGCAGGCCTCTGTGGGGCCCACAAACAAGCTCAGGGATCCAAAATGAAGCTTGAACCAACAAGCTGACCTGGAAGGCTTTCCAAAGAGCCAAGAACTTAAGCCAAAGTCCCACAAATAAGCTTATGAGAAGCTTGTGGAAAAGCTTGTATACACTGATGATTCAATGTACACAGAGAGATGGGACAAACTAAAAGCTAATAGCAGGCTTATCAAATGAGCTAGAAAAGGCAAAATAAGCTTTGGTTCTATGAGATGGGTTCCTGAGCTTTCCAAAAAGCCAAGGATCACAACCTGGGTCCCACTAATAAGCTCTGTGTGAGCTTATGAAAATGGGTGTAAAGTCTGGTACAGGGGAGCTAAAAAACTACACAGGCAACTTTGAGAGTGCTTTTTTTATAAGCAAATGGCTTTCAAACTTGGATTTTCTTTTTGAAAAAGGTAAACAAGCCACAAAAGAACTCAGAACAACAAAAACTTTATATTTCCAATCTCTATTAAGACCTACAGATCACCAAGAAAAATTGTCCACTTTGACAGATATGAAATCTTTTGACTTTTTAAGATTTTGTAAGAGTTTGACTTTTTTGAACTTTGAATGCCTCTAGGCTACTGATTATGTTGTTATTAGTTGAAATTAAACTGATTTAAGCAATGATAACAACTATGACACCTAAATGATCCATTATGCAACCTTGATTTTTTACAGTGAGTGCTAAAATTGAGATGAGAAGTGATTTTGACTTTTGATCAAAGGGCACTTGGATTTTATGGTTAAACTGAGCTAATATGACCTAAACTAGCATGTATTAACCAAGAATAACAACAGAATCAATCCTGAACACAGAGAATACTCTAAATCCAAACACCCCTTCAACACACTGATTTGGTGATTTTCAAAGTGTTTAACTGAATAAGACTATGAGACTAATTTCAAATGTTGAAAATATGATATCATGAACTGAATTAAGCATAAAAAGACCACTGGTAACATCAAACACCCAAGAATCACTAAAATACTATTTTGACTGTGAAAAGTGAACACTGAGCAACTAAGGAAATTAATAAACAAGCATGCAATATTCAGCAAGAATATAACTAATAGACACCAAATAGGCATAAAAGCACAGAGATAATAAGCTAAAAAGCACTTCTACAGTAGATGGCTAAAAATTGAGAAATGAGCTTACAAATGCTTCCAAGCTCACAACTGAGAACCAGGACCAGTTAACACTCCTATAGGCTTACCACTAAGCCACTAATACCACTGCCATCCATTATTAATAGTGCTCCAGCTTTCTTCAGTCTTCTTTCTTTTCTTTTTTTTTTCACTGAATTTTTTCTATTTTTTTGTATTTTTGATTTTTTTTACTACTAAACTGTTTTTTATGTTTCTAATAGCTTTTAGAAGCTATATAACGAGCATATATTAGCCTAAGAGTCCATCATAACAACTAATAACAACATTGCTTAAAATTGAAATTTCAAAGTAAAAATGCAAACTTGAGATTTAAAACAGAAACCTTGGATTTAATTGATTGAAATGAGTTCAAGTACACAGGAAATAAGATTACAAGCTTTTTTAACTGAGAATTACACTAAAAATACAAAGTTTATAAAAAACGACACTACATTTAGCTACTAAAAATTACACAGTCTTCATCTCTACATCTTCTTCTATTTATAGTGCAAATTAGGGTTCCTTGGAGTCTTCTGAGCATATCCCATCATAAACCTGAGCCATTGGATGATAAAAATTCAATCTTGACCGTTGGAGCATTTTGGCGCCAAAATAAAATATACCCAATTGGGGGTGGCAGCATTTAATGCTGAGGTGAAGGTAGGTGGATAGTGGATGGGGCGGTGGGATGTGATGGAGATGGTGGGAGCTAGTGGGGGTGGTGGAGGTGAAATTGTTGCAGGCAAGTGGAGAAGAAAGGGGGGAAGGGGTGGGTTCGACTCGTTTGACCGAGTGTATAACTAACGGGGGGTTGGGTTTATTTGTTGGGCCTGATTTGGTACTGGGCCAAAGCAAAAAGGGTGGGGATTGGGTTTATTTGTTGGGTTGTGTTGGTTTGGATTAATAAACATGGTCCATTTGGTTTGTAAGGTTTATTAAACATAGGGACCAATTGTGTATTTTTCTGAAAATTGAGGGAGCTGTGATGTAACTTTCCATAAGATGTCAAAAGGACCTTTCTTGCCATGTTTGAATAGTATAAGGGCCCTAGAATTTATTTTTCCAATTTTTGAATATCCAGGGACCATTTCTGCCAATTGTGAAACTTCAGGGACTAAAATTGCCAAATCTTCAAACTTTTCACCAAGGGACCAATTATGACAACTTGTGATTTTCCAAGGACCTTTGTTGACTTTTCTTTGAATACAAATGCTCAGGGACTGATTTTGTCAAGTTTTGAAAGTTGAGGGACTGAATCTGCCAATTATGCAAACTTTGTTCATTTTCATCTGTTTTCAATCATTTTGCACCTAAAACATATAAAAACACAATCCAGAGATATTTTCTGTATTTTGAGGCATTTCTAAGTGTTTTTAAATGTTTTTGCAGTTCAGATGGGACAAAAATGATGAGTATTTACACACTCATCAATCCCCCACACTAAACTATTGCTAGTCCCTAGCAATCCTTTATGAAAATTTAATAGATTTGATGTCTCTTTACCAAAAGCCATTACTTCTGGAGTAGCCAATGTTTAAGTATGATACTTTGGTACATTGATAACCAAATGATTTTTAGCAAACCATCAGCTGTCAACGGATTTGATTTGTCTTTACCAAAAGCCGTTTGCTTTTGGACTAGCCAACTCTTTGATAGAATAAAATTATCATCTTGGTGAGTTGATTACCAATTATGGTTTTCCACTGCCTTTACCACAAGCCATAACCTTGTGGGCTAGTCAACTCTTCACTATCAAAGATATGGTGAGTTGAATACCATACAATTTTTGGCAAATTGTCAGCCATAAACGGATTTGAGATATCTTTACCTAGAGCCGTTTGCTCTCGGATTAGCCAGTCCTTATGTGGGTTAGACATGGTGGACTGATAACCATTTGTCGTGTTAGTGTAAAGCACTTCCACCAAGTAAAAATTTTTTAAAATTTTGGCCAAAATGGGGGTATTAGGGCACTAGAAGGTACAAATGTGATCAAATTCGCCAGAATTACCCCCCCACACTTAGAATTGAATATTGCCCTCAATATTCAAAGTACCGGCTATTATGCTGACACTTTGAAACGTAAAAAGCTTAGATTTAGGCAAGTGTGGGAACACCATTTTTTTATTATTATTTTTTTTTAGGATTAACAACAGCAGGGGTAACTCCCCCACACTTAGGTGTTAGAAAAGAGAAAGAAGTCAGAGACATGGGTGAAAACCCATGTTGTGCTAATGTTTTTGTTCACCGAGTCACTAGCTTGACTCGATCCCCGCATTCATTGGTTCATGGGGAAAGTTTGAAGATCCGGGACAACCATGGGTGGTATGTCCTCTCCAAAGTAGTGCTTCAACCGATGGCCGTTCACTTTGAAATTGGACCGTCATTTTGAGATAACTCAACGGTACCATATGGATAAACTTTTGCAATAGTGAATGGTCCAGTCTAGCGGGTTTTGAGTTTACCCGAGAAGATCTTTAATCGTGAATTGAAAAGAAGGACTCGATCACCAACGTTGAAAACGCGGTTCTTTATTTTTAGTCATGAATCTTCTTTGTCTTTTCTTTGTAGATCAAAGAGTTCTCGTATGCCTGATCACGAAGTTCATTTAATTCATTCAGCTGAACTTTACGGTGATCACCCGCTGTCTGAAGATCGAAGTTAGCATGTTTCAAGGCCCAGTAGGCTTTGTGCTCAAGCTCAATCGGTAGATGACACGCCTTTCCGTACACAAGCTTATAGGGAGTACACCCGATGGGTGTTTTATATGCTGTACGGAAGGCCCAGAGTGCATCATCTAGTTTATCCGACCAAGAGGCACGGTTTTCACCTACGGTCCTTTCTAGAATTCTTTTAATACCACGGTTGGAAACTTCCATTTGCCCACTTGTTTGGGGGTGATACGCGGTGGAAAGACGGTGAGTTACACTGTACTTTTGCATGACTTTGTCAAATTTGTCATTGCAGAAATGCGTACCACGATCACTGATTATAGCACGTGGAGTTCCAAAGCGAGCAAACAGAGATTTCAGAAACTTTACAACAACTCGGGCATCATTGGTGGGTAATGCCTTTGCTTCAACCCATTTTGACAAATAGTCAACAGCCACGAGAATGTATTTGTTTCCTCGAGATGATACAAACGGCCCCATAAAGTCAATGCCCCATACGTCAAAAATTTCACAGAATTGGATAGCATTTTGTGGCAATTCATTCCTTTGTGAATTATTCCCGTGACGCTGACAAGCGTCACAAGTTTTGACAAAGTCATGAGCATCTTTGTAGATTGTGGGCCAGTAGAAACCGGAATCAAACACCTTTTTGGCGGTGTAATTTGGGCTATGATGTCCCCCAGTAGGTCCAGCATGGCAAGCCTTTAGAATATCAATGGCTTCTTGACCATGAACACACCGCCGGATGACTTGATCCGCACAGATTTTGAATAGATAGGGGTCGTCCCAGAACTAATGTTTAACATCTTTGAAGAACTTATTCTTCTGTTGGGACGACATCCCTTTCACAACAAAGTTACCCGCATAGTAGTTTGCAAAGTCGGCAAACCATGGGGTAGTAGAATCACCACGAAAAGAAACCGCATTGAGTGTCTCGAGAGGAAATGTTTCATTTATTTCCTTTTTCTCGAACACATCTTGGTGAGGGTTTTCTAATCGGGACAGATGATCAGCAGCTAGGTTCTCAGCTCATTTTTTTTATCACGGATGATGATATCAAATTCTTGCAGGAGGAGAACCCATCGGAGCAATCTCGGCTTTGCATCTTGTTTGGCAAAGAGATATTTCAGAGCCGAGCGATCCGTATACACCATGCATTTAGTCAAGATTAAGTATGGCCGGAATTTCTCAAAAGCATACACCATGGCTAATAACTCTTTTTCCGTTGTGGTGTAATGATTCTGAGCCTCAGTCATAGTTTTACTTGCATAATGTATAGGCTGAAAGTGTTTTGTTTTTCGTTGCCCCAAGACCGCTCCTATAGCAAAATCACTTGCATCGCACATGAGTTCAAAAGGCAGGTCCCAATCGGGGGGCAACTAAGATGGGTGCTTCCGTAAGCTTTTTCTTTAGAGTCTGAAAAGCTTCGATGCACTCGGGAGAGAAGATGAAAGGAGCATCGTTCTCAAGAAGATGAGTCATGGGCCGGGCGATTTTAGAAAAATCTTGTATGAATCTACGATAGAATCCGACATGACCAAGGAAACTCCTGACACCTTTGACAGTGTTGGGATGAGGCAGCTTAGCAATGACATCAACTTTAGCTCTGTCAACCTCAATCCCGTTCTTAGAAATCTTATGGCCGAGGACAATGCCTTCTTTGACCATAAAGTGACTCTTCTCCCAATTTAGACAAAGATTGGTGTCTTCACACCGTTTAAGCATGTTTTCTAAATGGGAGAGACATGATTGGAAAGAATCCCCAATGACCGAGAAGTCATCCATAAAGACCTCTATACTTTTCCCGATCATATCGTGGAATATGGCCATCATACACCTTTGGAACGTGCCAGGAGCATTACATAAGCCGAATGGCATACGTCGGTAGGCAAAAGTTCCGTAGGGGCATGTAAAGGTGGTCTTTTCTTGATCCTGCGGATCAATGGGAATCTGAAAGTAACCCGAGAAACCATCTAGGAAACAATAGTACTCGTTTCCCGCTAATCTCTCGAGCATTTGGTCCATGAAGGGTAGAGGAAAATGGTCTTTACGGGTAGCGTCATTTAACTTTCGATAGTCAATGCACACTCGCCATCCCGTAACCAATCGAGTTGGAATCAACTCGTTTTCTTCATTTGTGACAACAGTAATGCCACCCTTTTTAGGAACACAGTGAATGGGACTAACCCAAGGACTATCGGAGATAGGGTAAATCAATCTGGCATCAAGAAGTTTAATAACTTCTTGTTTAATAACCTCATGAATTTTAGGATTAACCCTTCTTTGTTGTTGGACTGCTGGTTTAAAGTCATCCTCCATTAAAATCTTGTATGTACAAAATTCTGGGTTAATACCCTTGATGTCGGAGAGTTTCCAAGCAATGGCTTACTTGTGTGACTTTAAAACCTTTATAAGAGCAGCCTTTTCCTCATCACTTAAGTCTTTTGCAATTATGACGGGTAATTTATCATCACCCTCCAAAAATGCATACTCAAGATGAGGTGGTAAGTCCTTAAGTTCGACCTCAGGAAAATCATCAGTTTTCTCAACATATTTGATTTCCTCTTTATGAAGTTTTTGTGGAAGAACAGGAGGAGGAGAGGGATCTTCATTCAACAGCTTCTCAAGAAGAAGGATATCCCTATCCGGGTCAATATCTTGGTTATCAATTCTCTCGGGAATCGAATCACTTTTGAGAAAGGCCTCTATTTCCTCTAAGATGAAATCACTTCCCTCAAACGGAGTGAGAGAAGGAGAAGAATTAGCAATGCTAGGTTGAGAGGAGGGAGTGGGATTGCCACTCAGAGAATTATCGATGAAACCAAGAATTTCTTGAGAATACTCTTCCGAAGCAACATCGATGACATCGATTCTATTAACTTCCGCTGAGTCATAATTGGAAGAGTACCTTGAAGTTTGATCAAGGTTGAATGTGATGGCTTCATTACCAACACGTAGAGTGATTTCTTCATCGAATACATCGATCAAAGCACGGCCCGTTCTTAGGAATCCCCTCCCTAAAATGAGAGGAACCCTCGGATCTGCATCGAAATCAACAATCACGAAATCTGCAGGAAATTGGAACTTTCCTACTTTCACAAACACATCCTCAGCAATGCCGAGGGGACGAGATATGGAACGGTCTGCAAGCTCAAGAGTCATGCAGGTAGGAGTGAGTTCAGGAAGAGAGAGTCTCTTCCAGACTGAGTGAGGCATCAGGTTGATGCTTGCACCAAGATCGGCCAAGGCAAAGCATTCAACCATCCCCGGGAAAATGCAAGGAATGAGAAATTTCCCGGGATCTCCCAGCTTTTCGGGAAGTTGTTTCAAAAAAACTACAGAGCAGTTTTCATTTAAAGGAGTTTTTGCCATCTCAAAGAGTTTTTCCTTGTTGTTTAACAAGTTCTTGATTGTTGATGCAAACTTGGGCATCAGAACAATAGCATCCGCAAAGCTTATATCAAAATGTAATTCTTGAAAAATTTGGAGGAATTTTTCCATTTGATGACTAGCCTTTTCAAGGAGCTTTTGATCGTTTAAACGTGAAGGATAAGGAATTGAAGGCTTAGGGTTGGGTTTTTCAACAGGAGTTACTGGAGGTTCAAAAACAACTCCAGGTTTGGTTTTGGGTTTCGGGACCGGGACAACTTGAGGGTGGACGTCGTTGGTACCTCCATTATTAGTAGGAAGTACCGTGTCCGTAGTGACCTCAGGTTCACATTCCGCTACCTTGGGAGGAAGAGAAGAAGAGGTAGAAGGAATCGTGGGTCCATTATATGAAACTCCACTTCGGGTGGTGATCGCCTTAACATCGCCCATCGGGTTAGCGACCGTGTTGCTATGAAGTTCCTGAGCCCGAGAGTCGATCATTTAAAGACTTCTTAAGTTCAGAGATTTGGCTGACCAATAACCGATTTGTTTCCTCTTGTGATTTCATGAATTGTTTCAACAACTCATCGGAGGAAGATTGGGGTTGAACAACGTTTTGATTTTGGTTAGGAAAATTTTGAGCACGGTTGTTTTGAAAATTTCCTTGATTGTAGTTGTTATTACCCTGAAAATTATTTCCCTGATGAAAATTACCCTGATTATGAAAATTATTACCCTGATTACCATGACCTTGATTTCTTTGAAAATTTCCTTGGTTTTGAAAGCCCTGGTTTTGACCGGAATTGAAATTCCCTTGGTTTTGGAAACCTTGGTTCATTCGATTTTGGTTCTGATTTTGATGAAAATTTTGGTTCCGGTCTTGAGCATTTTGGTTTTGAGATTGATTGAAACCGGGAGGTCCAAGGTAATTGTTGGAACGATAGCTTAAGAGATTACGGTCCCCCTGTGGTTGGTAAGAGTTACCCCCCGCATTGTAGGAACCTTGAGCATCATATACGTTCTCAAGAGCGAAGCCACCGGTGGCTGGGCACTCAGTATATGGATGTGGACCACCACATGTTTCACAACTTTGATTGACAGCTCTAACTTGATGATTTTGATTCGTCTGGTGCATCCGTAGAATCGCAGTGGACAAATCATCGAGCTTCTTGGTGAGAGCAGCCATTTCATTAGAGGCTGGAGTGACAGATTTACATGAATCATTCCTCTCAGCTGAGGAATCCCAAAAATTGTGGTGGGCAGTCATGTTCTCAATAAGATCGTAGCACTCCTCGNCATCATATACGTTCTCAAGAGCGAAGCCACCGGTGGCTGGGCACTCAGTATATGGATGTGGACCACCACATGTTTCACAACTTTGATTGACAGCTCTAACTTGATGATTTTGATTCGTCTGGTGCATCCGTAGAATCGCAGTGGACAAATCATCGAGCTTCTTGGTGAGAGCAGCCATTTCATTAGAGGCTGGAGTGACAGATTTACATGAATCATTCCTCTCAGCTGAGGAATCCCAAAAATTATGCAGGGCAGTCATGTTCTCAATAAGATCGTAGCACTCCTCGGGGGTTCTTTTCATGAAAGTCCCACCAGCAGCAGCGTTGATCATGTCACGATGACGAAGTGTCAACCCATTATAGAAGGTATCTATGATGGTGACAAGAAGCATGTTGTGATTAGGACAACGATCGATTGCAAGCTTATAGCGTTCCCATGCCTCAAATAAGGACTCGTCGGGACGCTGTCTGAAGTTGCTAATATCATTTCTCAATTTTGTTACCATGGATGGTGGAAAATATTTTGCTAAGAACTTGGTAACCATTTCATCAAAAGTATGGATCGAATTCTTCAGGAGACGATCAAACCAGGCAGTAGCATGATAAGTGAGAGAATATGGGAAGAGATATAAGTGAAGGCCGTCTTCGGTGACACCATTCTGCTTCATACTCTGGGTGACGGTTAAAAATTTATCGAGATGCTTGTTTGCATCGTCACCGGGTAAACCATGGAACTGGCACGAATTCTGGACTTACTGGATCATATGGTGCTTGAGTCCAAAATTTGTGGCTTCAATAGTGAGTGGTGCAATGGGTCCTCCCCTCCCTTGCATGGTGGGCTGACACAGCTCCTCCATAGTTCTGAGGTCGGGTTCTGGGTCATCCTTGGGAGGGGGTGGTGGTGGTGGTGGTGGTGGTTCGTCGTCTGGCGTGATAACGGGTTTCGTCTCTTCAACAACAGTATATAATTCAGTAATGCTTCTTTGACAATTACGCCTTGTTTGGGAACGAGTGCGCATGCACAAAAAACAATCACAATTAAAACAAGATCGAGGCAAAACGACAGAGAACTTAAACCAATAATCACAATATGAATGGCTTCTTTGAAAAAGGTACACCAATTCACAAGGATACAAAGACAAGTTTTAATCATTAGTTTGGGAACTTATTAATGGTCATACCCCCAGTTAGGTAGTATTCTGTCTTGGTTCTCGATGGTATATTTTATGTATTTATTAACAAGAAAACAGCAAATGTTTTTGGCTTTTTGTGGGTGTGTGTGAAAAAACTTTTGGAAATATTTTTGGAATCGATTCGTTAACCGAAATCGTTCCTTTAAGACTACTCGCAGTGTGGCGGAAGAGAAAGAATAGATCTCTTTTCAGTTCGCAATTTAATGTCAGAACTTCCGTATTCCACCTGTATAGGTTGTAATCTTAAAGAAAACGAAGTAATTTAACTTCACGATTTGTTTTGTTATTTTTGATTTTTTTGGTGTTGTTAACACTTTAGAAAAAGTGTTAATGACTTTTTTCTGATATGATTAAGATTTTTACAAAAATTTACAAAGTGGTGAAATTTGTACAAGGAGGGTTTTGAAAATCACTAAACTTAAACGTTTTTGAAAACACGCAACAACCTCCCCGGCAGCGGCGCCAAAATTTGACTCCTCCCAAACTAACCAGTCAACCAGGTGTGGTCAACAAGTTAAATCTGAGAGAGGAGAGATCAACTTATGATCCGGTGCAAGCACAGTGTATTCCCGGGTCATTATGTCCCGACGAGATTGAAATTGTATTTTGGAAAACGTTTGAGGGATTCAGTGATCGGGAAAGTAACCAGATAATGATTTGGGTTAATTACACTAAGCAGATATAAATGAAAATAAAACAGAATAGCAATATTAACAATAACTGGAAATCAGATAAACCTGAGACGTAATTAAAAATTAAAACAAACGTAAACGCGTACTGGGAAAAGGACAAATTAAGCAGAAATAAACTAGAGGGGGTGAAAATGACTTTTCACAAACTTATTATTAAGAGAAAATTTAACAAAAAAGAAAAAAAATTTTGATTATTTTATTATTTAATATTAATTATTAATTAAAAACTATTTAATTACTTATTTAAACTAATTTAAATTACTAATAATAATAAAATGACTTAGATAATTATGAAATTTTTTATAAAACTAATTAACCATTACAGGAATCCTAAAAAGTTTATAAAAATTATAATTAAATTATTTTACTAATTATTTACTTAATTACTAATTAAAAGATAATTAAACTAAATTAATTAAGAAAAATAGCAAATTAACAGTAACAATTATGAAACTATTTTCTAAAAATAATTTATAATTTATAAAAGCTAGGAAAAATGTAAAAAAGTACCAAATATTAAAAATGAACAATAAAGGATTTTATTTTTGATTTTTCAATTAAAACTAATTTAACTATTATTAATTATTATAAATACTAAATGAAAAGATATAAATCTGAAAAATTTTATATAAATACTATAAGATAACAGGAACTTAAGAAAAATATAAAATTGAAAATTGCTTTTGGAAAAAGCTGAAAAATAAGCCAAATGGCTTAAATAGAAGCTATCACTTTTTTAAAAGTGATGATTTTGTGATTTTTCTTTTTGGAAACTGATTATACACTAAATATAAGCAACGTTTGTGAAAACACTTTTTGTGAAACTCAAAAATAAGCAATGTACAAGCGAAAAAGCTTGACAGTGAGATTATGGCTTTTGAAAATGAGATATGAGCTTGAAACAAGCTTCTCAGTGTACACAAGCTAGAGATTAAGCTACAAACAATCTATGTGAGCACAAAGTAAGCCAGAAAGAAAGAAAAAGCACACTGAATAAGCTAAGGAAACAAAATAAGCAATTCCAAATCTACACAGACCAAACAGGTCTAAGGGGGCTATTGCAGGCCTCTGTGGGGCCCACAAACAAGCTCAGGGATCCAAAATGAAGCTTGAACCAACAAGCTGACCTGGAAGGCTTTCCAAAGAGCCAAGAACTTAAGCCTAAGTCCCACAAAAAAGCTTATGAGAAGCTTGTGGAAAAGCTTGTATACACTGATGATTCAGTGTACACAGAGAGATGGGACAAACTAAAAGCTAATAGCAGGCTTATCAAATGAGCTAGAAAAGGCAAAATAAGCTTTGGTTCTATGAGATGGGTTCCTGAGCTTTCCAAAAAGCCAAGGATCAAAACCTGGGTCCCATTAATAAGCTCTGTGTGAGCTTATGAAAATGGGTGTAAAGTCTGGTACAAGGGAGCTAAAAACTACACAGGCAACTTTGAGAGTGCTTTTTTTATAAGCAAATGGCTTTCAAACTTGGATTTTCTTTTTGAAAAAGGTAAACAAGCCACAAAAGAAATCAGAACAACAAAAACTTTGTATTTCCAATCTCTATTAAGACCTACAGATCACCAAGAAAAATTGTCCACTTTGACAGATATGAAATCTTTTGACTTTTTAAGATTTTGCAAGAGTTTGACTTTTTTGAACTTTGAATGCCTCTAGGCTACTGATTATGTTGTTATAAGTTGAAATTAAACTGATTTAAGCAATGATAACAACTATGACACCTAAATGATCCATTATGCAACCTTGATTTTTTACAGTGAGTGCTAAAATTGAGATGAGAAGTGATTTTGACTTTTGATCAAAGGGCACTTGGATTTTATGGTTAAACTGAGCTAATATGACCTAAACTTGCATGTATCAACCAAGAATAACAACAGAATCAATCCTGAACACAGAGAATACTCTAAATCCAAACACCCCTTCAACACACTGATTTGGTGATTTTCAAAGTGTTTAACTGAATAAGACTATGAGACTAATTTCAAATGTTGAAAATATGATATCATGAACTGAATTAAGCATAAAAAGACCACTGGTAACATCAAACACCCAAGAATCACTAAAATACTATTTTGACTGTGAAAAGTGAACACTGAGCAACTAAGGAAATTAATAAACAAGCATGCAATATTCAGAAAGAATATAACTAATAGACACCAAATAGGCATAAAAGCACAGAGATAATAAGCTAAAAAGCACTTCTACAGTAGATGGCTAAAAATTGAGAAATGAGTTTACAAATGCTTCCAAGCTCACAACTGAGAACCAGGACCAGTTAACACTCCTATAGGCTTACCACTAAGCCACTAATACCACTGCCATTCATTATTAACAGTGCTCCAGCTTTCTTCAGTATTCTTTCTTCTTCTTCTTTTTTTCACTGAATTTTTTCTATTTTTTTGTATTTTTGATTTTTTTACTACTAAACTGTTTTTTATGTTTCTAATAGCTTTTAGAAGCTATATAAAGAGCTTATATTAGCCTAAGAGTCCATCATAACAACTAATAACAACATTGCTTAAAATTGAAATTTCAAAGTAAAAATGCAAACTTGAGATTTAAGACAGAAACCTTGGATTTAATTGATTGAAATGAGTTCAAGTACACAGGAAATAAGATTACAAGCTTTTTTAACTGAGAATTACACTAAAAATACAAAGTTTATTAAAAA
>LBNU01032225.1:15445-25531 GCA_014162995.1 Artemisia annua | reverse complement strand
AAAAAAAAAAAAAAAATCAAAAAAAAAAAAAAAAAAATCAAAAAATCAAGAAAAATACAAAAAAATACCCCTTATTCCAACCAAACCGTGTTATCATATCCCTACACCTTACGTTACAACCCTTTGGAAAGCCCTCTTTGATAGTTTATCTTAGGTGCTTACGCCTAGTGGAGGAGTAATTGATCCTCTCCCAAGCCTATGGTAATCTATTTGCTATGACATGTAGTGAGTGTTATTTTCTGTTTTCATTTATGAGATATAAACTTTATGACATTTGAGAGATGAGAGAATCCAAACACTATTTGTGAGGTGCTAGTGTATGATTTTCGTGATTATTATGATTAGGGTCGAATAACTATTTGTTGTAATTACTTTTATATTCGTGTTAAATGACCCCTAACTCATATTTTGATTGGAATAAAAGCTCATTTGCTTGAGGACAAGCAAATCCTAAGTGTAAGGGTATTTGATGAGACGAAAAGTGTTACGCTTTTAGGGGGTCATTTAAGCCCTAATTCGTATAAATGTGATCAAATATTGCCCTAAATCGTTCCTTTTGTCATTTTAGGTACTTTTGAGAGGAATTCTGGAAAACATGCATATTCGGACGTTTTTGGAGCATAAAAGTGAAGAAAACGACAAAGTCTCAAAAGATGAAGATTTACAACCTGACGGCGTCAGAAGTCACAAGGTGACGCCGTCAGAAAGCCTTGACAAAAGAGTGGAAACCAATTATCAAATGACGGGCCAGAGGAAATTTTGGATTTAACACCTGACGCCGTCAGGTGTTAGGAAAAGTAGGCCGTCAGGAGTAAAGTTAAAGAGTGACGGCCCAGAAGGTTTTATAAGGTGACGGCGTCAGAAGTGGATCTAGGCCATCCGAGAAACCTAATGGCGGCGAGCTGACGGCGTCAGCCCTTATAACCTGACGCCGTCAGAGTGTAAAATCTATATATAGTTTTCTAATTTTCATTCATTATGTGTGGAACTTTGTGGAGAACTTTTAGGGCAAACCCTAAAGACGAATTTTCTGTGACTTTTAGGGTTTCCAACCCTTGGAACCCTAGTGCTTAATTAAAGATAAGTCTTCACTTTAATTCAATCAATATGTCTATGTGTTGGTTGTCTATCTATCTTGCTTGTCTTTCAATTAACATGAGTAGCTAAATTCTCTAGTGTTTGCTTAGATCTAATGAAACCTAACTATTAATTATTGGTTGATTGGTGTGTGTTGTTGTTTGTTGGGATGATTGTTTCATCGATGTTAGGCTCAAGAAAACTGGCCAACCTCCTTTATGGTAACGTGCTTGAACGTCTTGGGAAACATGTAGTCGAGGCATACTAGGCTATTAAGGTAGTATTTAACGCATGAGCCACTGTTTACAACCCCTATGGTTGTGCCGTGCATGGCATAGGGCGAGATAAGAGCTCATAGAATTGGAGAGATATGTATGCCACTCCATGAGTTATTAGGAATACACCCTTCATCCACACAAGTAACACACATATCAATTAACCGGTAAAAGATAGTTAGGGAGTAATGAAATCTAAGTAAACACAATTTTCTCCATATTGTTTTCACAACCACAATAGTTTAGATATTTATTTATTTTAATTTGCATAAGTAGTAAACTTGGGTTAGTTGATTAACAACTAATTCCGCCCTTCTTCCAAAACCGAGATTTTAATTGCTTTCATAAAAATATAAAAAATACAAAAAGAATCTTCCTTCCACCTTTAGACCTATTAGAGTAGCTTTTCTATCCTAACGAACACTACTCCCTGTGAGAGAACGATCAATCCCCCGTACTTACCACTATCCTATACTACATCGGTCAGGTACACTGCCTGGTGGGGTTGTAAGCCTCTTGAGATCCCTTGAGAGGTAAAACCTGTTGTAAGGTCACAAAACCACGCATCAGGTGGATTTTGGTTTTTGGCTACCGTTTGTGATTTTAAGTGTCCAGAATGTATATTTGTCATCATTAAAACATTTTAAGGGCCTTGGTAATTATTTCACCAACATGTTCAAACAGGTCAGTTTTACAACATGTCTTGTGACAACTGATTGGGGGTTCAAAACTTTGATTCATCAAGCAAGACCACTTAGACTTAAAAGTTAACTCACAATCTTTGTATGTAACCAATTGCATGTAACCACTTGGGTTTGAGAGACAACTCAACAATCTAGATATCAATATAAAGAACAAGACTTGAGGCGGTGTAATGAGAGAGATATGACCTTCTAAAGTTGACCATAATTTCTAGACAGAATTTGTCCCCAAACCTCTACTCATCCATAAGCATTATTCTTTAATCAAACACAATAAATCAAAAGAAACAAGACTCTAAATCTTTTAACAAACTTTTAAGGATGTTTTTAAAGTTGTAAAAACAAAACTCAAGTAAATAAAACTCTTTTCACATACATGTTTGAAAAGACTTTAAATCTGGCAAAACTAGAGTTCTTAGTACAAGTTTTAACATCAAGTCTTCTTATATCAAATAACTACCTTTTCTACTTGAATTTTATGATTTGTGAGGCTATGCTACTAAGGTTCCTGATGAAGTTAAACAAAGTTCTTGGTGGGGAAGTGATTAGAGAAAGTGGTAGAGAATAGTTAGGGTTTGTGGAGATGATCTTTGGTTGTGTTTTCTTGATGTTAGCTAAGCTTTTTGATGAAGGTGCGATGGTGATGTTGTGTTGTCGTCCAAGAGAGGAGAGGAGAGGAGAGGGTTTAACTATTTGTGTGTGTGTGTGTGTGTGTGTGAAACGAGGAAGAAAGCAAGTTGTGAGGTTTATATATGAATGGTGTCTAGATGATAAGTGTTAACCATACTTAACAAATGTTACCTGAGGTGTAAGAAAGTTTAGCATAAGGTGTTGGATAGTAAACTAAGGGGCAGTTATAATAAGGGTAAAATTGGTATTTCACGCATATTATTTTAGCTAAAAGTGTATACAAAATGCCTTAAGTCTAAAACGTAAATAAATAAAAGCGTAGGTGCAACACCACGTTACACTTAAAAGAATGTATACACGTAAGAATGGAATAAGTTTTAAGTATAGGTGACACTAACTATTTTAAAATAGCTTGAGCATATCATTGATATTTAGTTGACGTTAAATGAAATCGTAGGTCAAAGGTATGTTCATAACGCGAGGGTGCCTAAAGAAAATTAACACAAAGCGTAAACATGACCCGACTAACACAAAACTAGCTTAACAAGCATAATTTTAGTCAAAGATGTTATAAAATACTATCGGTCACTAACCTGAGCTTATCTGGTTGTCACAGAATAATATCTTTGGGTGTAGCTTTTGCCAAGCTTGGCTTTCTTGGCTATTCAGGAAAATAACCAAGTACTTATATGAGGACCTTTAGGGTTGAGAGAACCCATAAAGGAAATCTGATAGTCCCGGATGATCCACGTGGTGAAAGATGAGAATGGTTTTTCTAACGGCCCTAGTTGAGTCACCAGGTGTGCCGCTTGCTTGGACGCACTTGTCAGGCAGGTTTTGTCTTGAGGTTATCTGGGTAAGTATTTTCGAGGCCTTTTGTCGGAATCTGGCCTTGTTTGGCTTATATTTTGGCCGATTTAGAGTGTATAAGCCTTAGCCAGCTGGGTTGAATGCCCTATATGTTGGAGTATGCTCGTGTCATAATAAATAATTATATGGCTAGACATATGTGAGCCTATGGGGTCACACACATATACACTTAGGTACCTCTTTTATGTCGTGTTTATTGTACTTACGACATATTAATAAGCTAACGTAGCACGGGATCACTATTGGGCTTCTAATGCATAAGTAGAGTACTTGATACATTGGACTAAGAAAACAAATGGGAGGCCCATTTGAGGCCCCATGGTGGCCGGCCTATAGGGAGGTCAAAGGGGGGGTTTTGGTTTGACTTTAATCTAATTTAAAGAGAATTATCTCCTCATAATTAGGATAACAAATTACCTAAACTCTCTCCCCTCTCCCCTTCTTCTTTGTACGGCACAAACACCAACCCTAATTAGGGTTTTGGTTTTCTTGATCAATTCCTTTGATTCTTGTTTAATCAAAGGTCATTTGACGGTTACGGGTAGAAGGACTAGCATCCAAGGGGTATTCGGTGAGGTGTAGTGTGGACTATACATAGAAGAGATCAACCTCATTGATCTCTTGGGTTTCTTATTCCATACGTGGGATAGGTGTTTGTTGGTGACTCACGAATCACGCTACAAAGGTATAACTTGTTGTTATTTATTGTTGATTGATCATATGGCTATATGGATTCGTTGTTGGTGATGTTATCCGCTGTGTTTATATGTTTCTTTTATGTTTATATATTCAACATCACCTATAGTGGTATCACGAGCCATCATATGTGCCATATGATTATCTGGTATGCATAAAAATGGCTAAAACGGGTGTTTTTTGATGATTTTTGGAGTCATGGTTAAAACAGCACTAGGGCTCCAATTTTTTGTACATAATTCGACCCATAAGAGGTCTTATGATCTGCACTTTTTGATCCCATGGCCATTTGTTATGCATATATTAATTGGTATACTTGTCGGGTACGTGTAAAATGGCCTAAAAACGCATGTTTTTTATCGATTTATGAAACAATTTCAAATCAGGCCCTATGGCTTTATTTTCTGTGGTAAAATGATAATTAAAAGGTCCTAACATCAGTGGGTTTTGAACCTAAGGCCATTTCACACGAGTACCAAACGGGGTTTTAATTCTTGTTAATTAATTTCTTCGTTTTCGTTGGCCAACAATTTATTTCTTGTTATTTAATTTGTTTCCATGGAAAATACATGCATGTTTGTCCATAGAGTTAGCCAACACCTTGTTTTGATCATAATATTATAGTATTATTATGTTTATATGCAAAGCCGATGAAAACCTAGACCACTTGTGACATGGATTGTTGTGTATGTTGTTTTAATTTCGTGTTTTGGGGTTTTTGCCATTGTTTCGGCATTTATGTAATAATATTATTTTGGTTGTAGCCATTGTTTGGGCACTTTTACAGTAGGTTAAAAGTAGATTAGTTGTAATTTACTTTCAATATCATGTAATCGTGGCTTGGTGGTGAAAGGCGAAAGAGTTAAAGACATTTTTGCCGAAAAATGACTGCTGGAACACCAGTTGGCAAAACGGAGTTTCCCGGCGATTGGTAAGGTATTTTTGGCTGAAATATTTTTTTCAGGTACTCAAGACATGGGCCTACAAGTTTCTAGTTTTGAGCTAAGCCCGGGGAAGCCTCTTTCATGGACTATTGGGCCCCCGAACACAGAAATTCTGGAAGGACAGCAACTACTTTTCATGTGCATTATGGGTTTCTACTTGCTCTTGATTGTCTTGGAGCAAGTGGGAGTCCTCCGTGTGGTTGTGTGGTTTGTCCCTAGTTGACTCTTGGTTCTCGTCATGGCTCACGAGACCGAGCATAGGTTTTTTCATCGGTTGAGGCTTTGCATATTGTGGTTGTGTGTTTGTGATTTTGCTTTTTATATATCTTGTGATCATATGTAAATTGCAAATAGTTTTCTAAAAACTTAAAACGAAACACAAACCATTTTCAAAACTAAGTCTTTTGATTTAGTTTTACAAAGTTTTTGAAACTTGAAATCATTGTTTTAAAATAACACTTAAACTTGTTATGTATGTTATTCCATTTATGTATTGTCCAAACTTATTATCCACCTAGGATGTATATTAGTCATGAAAATGGACAACTTGACACACATAAATTAAAACAATTATTAGACTTAAGTTAAGAAAAGTTTTTAACTTGTGCTACGATGGATGAATGCATGCTTCTTTCGTAAACCTTTGATTCACATCAAAACTTTTTACCCGTCAAAATTTAAGTCATGCCGTCCAATGTTGAGAACACTTGCAATTACCTTTTGCATATGCGTGGGACCTAGGTTGAATTGTAACCCAAGGTGACTATTCTCTATACGTGGGACCTAGATATATTCTCGCACGTCCTCAAATTGGATGACTTAATCGAGTTAAGCGGTGAGACCTTGACCCGAGGCAAAGATGGGACTAAACATGCCTACATGACACTAGTCGTTTGACACTAGATGCCATGAGTCCCATAAGGACCTAAGAGTTGCACTTGTAATGCAATTGGTGATCGTCGCCTACCAATTGAATCTACTATTGCTAGCAGATCAACTGATGTGATAGTAGAAGCACAATGTGGATCTTAGCCTTTTTCGTAAATTAATTGTTTTAAATTGTAAACATGGAGTAGTTAATTTATAAAAGGATAATTATCGAAAATACTAAATATGAACTTTGTGAATTCAATTAATGAATTAATGCAACAAAAACCGTAAACAAAAGTTTGTTCTTTTCTTGTTAAAAGGATCAAACTAAATGTCTCTTTCCTTGTAAGAAAGAGACTTATTCCTATCCTTTTTCTTTATGAGGAAAAGCCGTAATAGGAATATTTGAATTGTCCTAATTCTAATCAAACTCAAAGCACACATACTCTAGTACTCGTGATGTCTTGTAAAAGACAAAACGGTTAAGTATGTTTGCACATCTTATTCTTTCAAGTTCGTTTATAACCCTAGTTCCGGTTTTAAAACCTTGAAAAAAGAAAAGATATTTGGATAACTAGAGAACATGTTTTCTATAGCTACCAAACTGAAAATGAGTTTAAATTAGAAAACGAAAATATCAATAAACCGCAAAGTGGTAAAGGAAATTACTAGCATGATTACCTAGCAATTTGTCTTTACCCAATAAACCCACTAAGGTTCTACACACCCTTGTGGTAAAGTAAACCAAACATGGAGGAAATGCATACCTATTTTCAAGTTAAAATAGAAATGATGGCTAGGCCATCATCAATATGTTAGAACTTGATGCACTTCTTTGAATACCTAAGTACATGTTTACTAGTCAAAGTGACTCACATTAGCAATAATGTGTAGATATTCAATGAAAGAAGGAAAGTATCCAATCGCCACTCACTCTCCATCGGTGACGTAACACTTATAATGTTGTCTAATCCAGTGGGAGCTACGTGATTGTATTACTGGTGACGAAACACATGTAATGTTCTCTAATCCAGTGGGAGCTGTGAGCTCTATTAATTTACAAGTTTCCCATCTTATTTCTAGATTGTCTTGAAATAATACATTACTTTCCACATGTGAAGCATCATAGTTTTTATGAGAACCATTGCATAAAATTTTATAAAATAACTTGTCGCGTTCCTGATGTTGCTTCCTAAAATGTTATCAATAAAATTGTTATGCATGATTCATTATAAAAGAGATAAAAGTTCTACACATCTATATTTTGATTTTGACTAAAATCATATGTTATCTGTGACACTGTCATATTTACTTGCATGATGTTGTGCCATGCACAAGTGGGAGAAATCTTAATTGTGTGCAAGGTACAACATATAACATTATAACAATATGACTAATGGTTTTTCTTGACTGCAAGGTAAGAAAACTAAGGTTCTACTAGGACTTATACACATAAAATGTATGTTGCCCTAATTAGAACAAATGTCAAGATAACATGAAAAGCTACTTCAACATATTCGCTGAATTGTTTAGTAAATATGATTATGTGTTCTTGTAAATTCATAATCATGAAGTATGAAATTAACTTGAAATTACTATTAAGGCCAATTGTCGGCACTTATAATTACTTTAGTTGAATATGTTTAGGTCTCTTGTAAAGATACAAACATCAATTCCGTTAATTGTTGAAAGACTTATAACGTAAAGTAAAGACGTCTTCTTGTTAAAGACATGTACACTTACGATGTATAATAAAATATTTAATGTTTATGTTTTCTAGTCAAAACATACACATGAAGTCATTGACTTGGTCAAAGACTTATAATATAAAGTATGCATTAGGCTCAAAATACTATTGATGCCATCTCGTATGACTTGGTTGGCAGATACGTAAGCCAAAGAGTATAAGTTCATCTAATTAGTTGTGGGATAGTCCCACAACATCTATCCACGTGGAATACCACTACTTTATGGTATGTCCATCATGAAAAATCAAACTCTATAGATATTGTTTGATATTTGAGGACTTAAACTATTTTACCTCCAAAGCTATCAAGGTTAGAAAATTGGATGTGCCTTGCGTACACTCAATATGGTTCAAACCCAGAAGGAATTTAAGACTCCATTGTATTATGGCATGGGATGAATCTCATTATGTCTTGATTGAAGTTCTGAATTTGTTAAATACCTAAGAGTAAGTAATTAACAAACTAGAGTCAAGAACTAATGATGTATTTTGGATGTCCAACTTGAAAACAATTCATTGTTAATCAAGATGCTGAGTACTTGGAGATTGGTCTCCACTTACAAAAGCAAGTGGGAGCTCCTTTAGATCTTGAAGTTATTCAAGAGCTAAATACACAACCTTCTGAGTACACTTGCTGATGTCATACTAAGGTTGAACATGCATATGTTAAACCATAAGTTGATATCTCTCATTCATAGATCCGAAAGGATACCGCTTGCACCTGAATGATATAGTTTTATATCAATGCTAAGGGATATAAGTTGGAGGATCATAGTGACCCTGCTAACTACTGAGATGCATTATCAGATCTTGAATCTGATGAATAGCTCAAAACTGTTAATGATAAGATGCAGTCCTTGAAAGATAATCACTCATGGAGCTTGATTGATCTCTTACCGAATCAGTTAGACTGTGAGGTTAAAAATGAGTTTCTTAAACTAGAAGACTCATAAGGACAAACTTGTACACACATCTAATGCATGCGTAGTAGAAGGAGTTTACTCGTACTCAAGTAATTGACTATGATTAAATCTTCCTATCTACAAACATTAAATGTATAAAGATGATTAATTGTCATACTTGTTTTCATGTAAATGAAATATGACAATAGGATCTCAAAACACTTTTCTTGTTGATTACCTTGCGAGAACGATGAGTAATCAAAAGGGTTTATGAATCCATATAATCTTTATTAATGTATACAAGATGTAAGAATCCAAGTGTGGATTAAATCATGCATCTAGGAGCAGAGATCTTAATTTAATTATAAACTCATTAATTAGATTTTGATTAAATAAGATTACTCATGAGTACTCTGAGAGCAAGTAGGAGCAATGCATTTATTTTCTTAAATCTCATATGTCGTTGACATATAAGAAACAATATTCCATCTAAGCTAGATTTTTATCCTTATATCGGAATGAAGTTTCTCTTAAGGAATTTAGAAAATAAAACATACAACCTTGTTGCATGTGTTTATAAGCGGTTAATAATCTAAACACAATATGACATGTTATTGAGGGGAGTCTCAATGATCAATCTTATATGATGAGATTGAATGAATGAATGGAAACCTTAAGTTTAACTAAAGGATTCATTATGTAAGTCATATTATGTATTGGATTATTTATATCATTTGCATGAATGCAAGATGAGTTGATAACAACAAATATCTAAGTGAAAGTCATTAGATAATTGTTAAACGAACAACCTAATTGACCTGCAATGAACCAAAGATTTGTTCAAATGTTTACGGATATTTGAGGAGCTCTGTTATGTTTGCATACATTGATGCTCATTTAACTGAGATGATGCTCAACCCTAGTCGTAGTAAGATGACATCATGAATGATGACACATCTAACTAGATGTGCTCGATTGAGAGCATTAATGCATTATACATTAAAAGAATAAGAATACTTTATAGTTTAGGGAACTGTTATTATGACTATCTAAAGTAAGTGTTTTGCTAGCTTCAAACACACTGATTTGAGCGTTTTTCAAGCGGTGAAGCTTATAACTCGAGTCGTAGTCCCAACGAGGGTTGAACTGATCTTATCGATTCAGTCGTGAGATATATGAGATGAATGAGTTTAAAAGATGATTTTTGGTTTTGATTATACTACAACGTCAATTAAAATGCAGTTAAAGTAAAGGAAAGCAATAGAGTGACGCAAAGACAATAAACAAGTAAGATGCATGAAATAAAGTGACTTAAAGAAAGCGAGAATTAAAGTGCGAAAAGTAATTAAAAACGTAAATGAATTTTAAAGACAA
>LBNU01032225.1:1544-13844 GCA_014162995.1 Artemisia annua | reverse complement strand
GGAAAGTCAAACGCGGTGTCAAAACTTTTATTCTATTTTTGCATAATTTTTTAATTTTTTCTCATTTTTTTTGTGCTTTTTCTCTTTGAAAAATTTCAAAATTTTTCAATTTTTTTTTTGGTTTTTGAGGAAAAACGGGGTTGCGTAAGTAAACGACAATGGTGAAAGTGCTAGGTCATCAAATCGAAGATTCACCCCCCCCAGACTAAAGATAAACATTGTCCTCAATGTTTTCAAGGTAAGGGTAATCCTAACAATAAATCTAAGGCCGTTTATTAAGTATGCCAAAGATACCATTAGTCGATAAGATTTGGATATAGATTTCAAAGCAAGCATCAATACATGGGACTCGAGTGGAGATGAGATGATCCAACGAGCACGAGAGTCATCATGAATTGGGGAAATCCTGCACATACACAAACAACCAAGCAAACACAAGATTGGAAGAGGTCGCCCTCCTCGCGTTACTTATTAGATAATAAAATAAAAATGATAAGCATGGGGTGCCTCCCACGAAGCGCTTTGTTTTTTAATCGAGTCGTATAGCTTAGACTCGCCCCGAATTTACTTGTCCTTGGGGGAGCAAATGAAACGAACACCCGGGAAGAGAAACGGAGATGCCGGGGTCAAAAACAACATCCTCACTCCCGGGGGAATGACGGATGGGAGAAACAGCAGCGTAGGTAAGATAAGGAGGAAAGATCATAACAACAATTTCGAGGTCAAATTCAAAAGGGATCCTCCATATTAAGCATAACTTTCTCCTTAGTCTTATAATCATCCTTCTTCAAAGTATCATCAACAAATTTTTCAGTAGTAATGAAAGTAGCCAGGATGTCGGGCTGGAGCCCATTAGAGTCCAAACAAGTTAATATACCGGGTTTAAAAATTTTATCTTCGGAAAGGAACGATAACGAAGTATCAACCACGGTAAAAGATGATGAATCCTTAGTCGATGACAACTTAGTAGGCTCAGAAGCTTCTACAATTCTTGATGGAGTCGGATCGATTGGAGTTAAAAACTCATCGTGAAGAGAATTAACCATATGATGAACATTTGTAACCTCAGGTTCCGTAACAGACTCGTCACTATCCTTAATCTGAATATCGAAGAGCGGATTATCTGAAATCATAGTAAAATCTGGTTCGAAATCAAACAGAGGATTGGTGAAAGTTGTTTTGAAAGTTTCAAGAACTGGGTTATCTGATTCATTTGAAGTTTCATCAATTTCCGAAAGAACATCGATCTCTTCTGGAGAGAAGTCATCTCTCTCATCCGGTGTGAAAGAGAGATTAGAAGAGTCGGGAATATTTGGTTTAGAAAATGAGGTGGGATTGCCACACTGAAAGATTTCTTCTTCAACGTACTCGATTTCTCCACAAGACAAGGAAGTGTAACCTTCGTCATACTCGGAACATATCTCATCATGATTATTAATAGACTCATCAGTAACTTCATCGTTCTTCGGAGGGAGAGGAGGTAATGGTTCTTCATGTAATAAACTTTCAAGAAAACGAATGTCTCCCTCCGGATCAAAGTTAGTATCGTCAACCATCGTCGAATCGGAATGATTCTTAGCAAGACAAGCCTCGATCTCATCTGAAAAGACATCACTCCTCTCAACCGGCGTGGGAGACGGAGCGATAGAATCGGAAATGAGAGGATCAGAGGATGGAGTTTCGGTTGAAATATAATTATCATTAACAAGAGAAGTATCGACTTCTTTCTCAACAGAATCACTTCCCTCAATTGTAGTGAGAGAAGGATGGGAAGAGTCGGGGATCTTAGCTTCAGAAGATATGATGCCACGTTTATAAAGTAAAGCTCGTATGTTCTGTGCATGCTCCTCTGCTAACAATTCTTCCTTGCTTTTGCTGCCATTATCCTTGACGGGTGTGTTGAAAAATGATGAAGTACTGTAAAACTTCCCAATTTGAATGGACGCCTCGTCATCATCATCATTGTAAATGACGGGTTTACGATATTGAGAGCTTTCCTTAGATGCTCGTTCTTCGGCTAAAAGTTCTCCATACATTTTCTGATGAGACTCGGGAGTATGAGTATCACGATTTTCCAAATACTGATTAAGCACTTGATTAACCTCTTGTTGATTACGAACTACTTCGACGACGGCTCCCATAAGTTTTGCAATTTCGAGCATTCTATCTTGATGATTTTGATAATCGTTGGAATTTTGTAGGGGTTGGTTAAAACCATGAGAATCGTAATATGAATTAGGCTCAACATAAGAATTTTCAAACGATCCCCCACAATTTTCAAAATTTGATGAACTTTGGAATGAATCACCATTGTAATATGGTACTTGTTCATAAGTGTTTTGAGGAGGAAAGTAAGAATCGTTTTGAGGATAATTGGAAAAGTTCGAATTGAAATTTTGAGAATATGAATTTTCATCTTCGACGGCACAAAACAAACAATTTCCATTTATAAGATTTCTACCACACCTCACGCAAGTACACCGTTCACAATAAGTCGCAATTGGATCCAAAAGGTTGTCACATCCATCACAGTAACGTTGATTGAGCGAAGATAAGTCGGGCTGAGGTGGGTAGTTGTAAAAATTTGAAAGATAGTCGAATGAATTCGGGTTTTGATCATTAGAGAATGAATTACTTGTACCACAAAACAAACAACTTCCGTTTTGAATATCGTTACCACACCTTACACACGTACAATATCGACACGGTGAACCATAGAGTGGTTCACCACAACCAACACAAAGAATCAATGAATCCATGAGAATTAAACGAAAGTGAAAACCAATCTTGAAAAAGAAAATCTTTTTGGATTTTTTGATTTTAGAAAAGTGGAAATCAAAGGAAAAACAAATTTTGAAGAGAAAATCTTTTTGTGTTTTTATATTTTGAAAATATTTATAAAAGCATTAACTTCTAGAAAGAAGGATCTTCAAAACACATTACTCAAACGATCGAACGACTAATTCTTATCAACCGCTCCCCGGCAGCGGCGCCATTTTTGATTTGAGCGTTTTTCAAGCGGTGAAGCTTATAAACTCGAGTCGTAGTCCCAACGAGGGTTGAACTGATCTTGTCGATTGAGTCGTGAGATATGTGAGATGAATAGGTTTAAAAGATGGTTTTTGGTTTTGATTATACTACAACGACAATTAAAATGCGGTTAAAGTAAAGTAAAACAATAAAGTGACGCGAAGTAAATAAACAAGTAAAGTTGCATGTAATAAAGTGACTTAAAGAAAGCGATAATTAAAGTGCGAAAAGTATTTAAAAACGGTAAATGAATTTAAAGATAATATGTTCGCAAAGCGACTTGAATAAGTTCACTAAATATCAGCTAAAGGTTTGTGACGAATTATTTTCCTTTCTCGAGATTAGTCGTCAATTAATCTTTTGAAGAGATAATAACTCTAGACAAGTGATTTAATCGTTCTCCGCTTTTGTTCTTCGAATAATAAAATCACAAGTCTAAATGTAGGACCTTGGATACAACTTATTTCACAACTAATTCAAGCTTATTCTAGAGAGAGAGTAGAGAGAGAAAGAGTGGAGAACATCATGTAAAAGATAAGAAATATGTGTTTATTCAAATGATGAAGCTCAACCTTCAAATGAAGGCTTACAATACATTATATAGCTATGAAGTCTTGGCCTTTTAACTTATACATATTTGGCCCTTCGACTTCTTTCTTATTGAACTAATGGACTTATAACTCTTGAAACGCTTTCTAACGCAACCTATTACATGATTTAAGACTTTAATGACCGACACTTTAATTTATAAAAATACAAAGCTAACAATCTCCCCCTAAGTGTTGGTCATTGAAGGTTGCGTGACGTCTTCATCTTTGTCTTTAAACTTTAACATTCTTTGCTCTTGACGTCTTTAGAAAACATTAAATAAGTCATTGTTCAACGTTCATCGTTCTTTGTTCCTTCATGCTTTGTGATCTTTATAATATGACTTTTCTTTGTTCTTTGTTGTTGTGATCGTTCATCTGCCTTTTGTCACTGCTTCGTCTATGTAGGTTGATCGCCTTTCCAACATGCTCATACATCTTTAGTCTTTTCCATATGTACATTTGTTGTCGCTGTTCTTTCACATTGATCTTTATCACTATACTTTGTAGATTCTTCTTTTTGGCGTAGAATCTTTCTTTGACTGTTGCTTTCCTTTGATCTTTGTGAGAACTTTCCATTGACGTTGAGATGTATGTATGAGCATGTGGAAACTAGTGTGGTGGTTGTACCTGCATAAAACAGTTAGCAATAAAACATCCGGTACTTACAGGTTCGGAATTAGAGATTGTCAACAGCATATTGTGAAGACTTTCTCCAACCCTTACCATGGCCGTTCCTAATCGGATACCCTCGAAAGAGCTTACACAGACATACCTAAACGGTAAAACGTAGAACCCGTGACTTTGAATCTAGCTACAAGACTCGTAAATAAAGAAAAGCGCTTCTTGGGAGGCAACCCATGTTTTGTGTGTTTTTGTGTGTTTATTTGATTTTATTTGTTTCCGTATGTAAGTTATATTTCTTGATTATTGATTCATGCTTCAAACTAACTTGTGAAAATGCTTTATTTTGTTTTTAACTTCGTCTTAACTACATATAAAGGTATTTTGCAAAAGTTAAGTGTAAGGGAAATCCAAATCGGTTTATAAAGAACGAATGAACATGAATCATAACAACGAAATTAGCATACATACTAGTACTTGTTTGAATCAAATGCTTGTATCGAGTCATAATGAATTTTTGCAGGAATTCCAGGAAGTAAGATCTACTTTTTCCAGAATTTTTCCCGGAAGCTTAACATGAGAATTCTGTCAGAACTTTCTGAAGGCGTCAGGATTAACACCTGACGGCGTCAGGTTATAATTTTCTGCAATTTTTGAAAGTTTTTTATTTTTCCGGAAAGCTAAAAAGTTTTGTCAATTCTTTAACTTATAATCTCCAGGAATTCTGCAAATTATTCATTCCACAAGCATTATATCTTATTATATAGATTTTACCGCCGATTTTACGCGAGGTTGGCCTTTATCTTTTTCAGGTTAACAGGTTATTTTGGACAAAAAGACGTTTATTATTTCGGAAGGGAAGCTTTGAACGTTCGTCTATCTTGGAAGAAGATCTAACCATGTCACTTCACAATCCACATCAAATGATTCAGGGGAGTATTTGATTTCATTCTTTCATCTTATTTACTTTTACGTCTTTTATTTGAACATTGGGGACAATGTTCGGTTTAAGTGTAAGGGGGGTAAATGAAAGCACCGTTGAGAATATACCTATGCTTGATTTTTTGCTTTGTTTGATAGTAAATTTGTAATAAAACCAAGAGAAATGTTTGTTAGCGCAATTTTAGCGCCAATTTAAAATTTTTTACAACATTTAGAAGTGAAACCTTGATCTTAATGAGCGTCTCATGGATAGGAAATTGTATGACTAGCACAAAACTGTACCACTAAAAAATTTTCCATCCCAAATATGTGAGGTTCGCCCCTAGAATTGGTAGGAAAAGCACCCATCTTTGGTGCTATGATGTGAGTATCGGTAGCATTTAGATTCTAGAACTTGCGTTAGGACCATCTCAAATCCACAAGTGAGACTACATTCGTGTAGTTAAGATTTACTACATGATAAGAGGTATTAGGATTAACCCATTGTTTTACAACCGTATATTTGTTATAATTACATTGACTTCATTGGTCAAGTAATTCTCCCACACCCTTTGCGTTGTACCCATTTTTGGTACACGATACCCCTAGTACACCCTTCCGAGCCTATCCTTTCGTTTCGATCTTTGAGCATCTTACTCAAAGTGAGAATTTGTTTACACCCCACTAAATGTACACCCAAATCTCCTTAGCCCACCTTGTATGCACCCACCTTTGGTGAATTATTGTGAAAACATTTGTTAAACCCTTAGTTAATTATCCAGTCAATTACATGGTTGCTAAGTTAAGTCATATCCTTGTACATATTGTTTTGGGACGATTGGACTCATGGGTAAAGTACTAGTGTAATGAAGTAATGGGGAAGAACAACATTATTACCCCCATACATGCTAAATATTTAAAAAGTACTCCAAGTTTTTCGATTATCTTAATTCGAGTCATTAGAATAGTGATTGTAAAGTTATGTAAAGATTCAAGTGTAAGGGGAATGCAAATCCCCTATGATGTATTATTTTGGATGGTAGGGCAAGAGTGTATGAAAAAAAAATCGAAAAATCAAGAAAAATACAAAAAAAAAATATGAAAAAGAAAGAAGAAAAACATAGGGACTACCATCCCATTTCTTTTTATGTTCTTTTTAGTTTTTGTTATTTCACTTTTAGACTAAGATTGAGTCGAGTCTTGACTTAAGGAACGATGTATAGTGCATGTATTTGATCATGATAATTAGCTTGCCGCCACTAAATACCCCTTATTCCAACCAAACCGTGTTATCATATCCCTATACCTTACGTTACAACCCTTTGTAAAGACCTCTTTGATAGTTTATCTTAGGTGCTTACGCCTAGTGGAGGAGTAATTGATCCTTTCCCAAGCCTATGGTAATCTATTTGCTATGATAGGTAGTGAGTGTTATTTTCCGTTTCCACTTATGAGATTTAAACTTTATGACATTTGAGAGATGTGAGAATCCAAACACTATTTGTGAGGTGCTAGTGTATGATTTCCGTGCTTATTATGATTAGGGTCAAATAACTATTTGTTGTAATTACTTTTATATTCGTGTTAAATGACCCCTAACTCATATTTTGATTGGAATAAAAGCTCATTTGCTTGAGGACAAGCAAATCTCAAGTGTAAGGGTATTTGATGAGACGAAAAGTGTTACGCTTTTAGGGGGTCATTTAAGCCCTAATTCGTATAAATGTGATCAAATATTGCCCTAAATCGTTCCTTTTGTCATTTTAGGTACTTTTGAGAGGAATTCTGGAAAACATGCATATTCGGACGTTTTTGGAGCATAAAAGTGAAGAAAACGACAAAGTCTCAAAAGATGAAGATTTACAACCTGACGGCGTCAGAAGTCACAAGGTGACGCCGTCAGAAAGCCTTGACAAAAGAGTGGAATCCAATTTTCAAATGACGGGCCAGAGGAAATTTTGGAATTAACACCTGACGCCGTCAGGTGTTAGGAAAAGTAGGCCGTCAGGTTATATTTTAAAGAGTGACGGCCCAGAAGGTTTTATAAGGTGACGGCGTCAGAAGTGGATCTAGGCCATCCGAGAAACCTAATGGCGGCGAGCTGACGGCGTCAGCCCTTATAACCTGACGCCGTCAGAGTGTAAAATCTATATATAGTTTTCTAATTTTCATTCATTAGTGTGGAACTTTGTGGAGAACTTTTAGGGCAAACCCTAAAGACGAATTTTCTGTACTTTTTAGGGTTTCCAACCCTTGGAACCCTCATGCTTAATTAAAGATAAGTCTTCACTTTAATTCAATCAATATGTCTATGTGTTGGTTGATTATCTCTTTTGCTTGTCTTTTAATTAACATGTGTAGCTAAATTCTCTAGTGTTTGCTTAGATCTAATGAAACCTAACTATTAATTATTGGTTAATTGGTGTGTGTTGTTGTTTGTTGGGATGATTGTTCCATCAATGTTAGGCTCAAGAAAACTGGCCAACCTCCTTTATGGTAACGTGCTTGAACGTCTTGGGAAACATGTAGCCAAGGCATACTAGGCTATTAAGGTAGTATTTAACGCATGAGCCACTGTTTACAACCCCTATGGTTGTGCCGTGCATGGCATAGGGCGAGATAAGAGCTCATAGAATTGGAGAGATATGTATGCCACTCCATGAGTTATTAGGAATACACCCTTCATCCACACAAGTAACATACATATCAATTAACCGGTAAAAGATAGTTAGGGAGTAATGAAATCTAAGTAAACACAACTTTCTCCATATTGTTTTCACAACCACAATAGTTTAGATATTTATTTTATTTTAATTTGCATAAGTAGTAAACTTGGGTTAGTTGACTAGCAACTAATTCCGCCCTTCTTCCAAAACCGAGATTTTACTTGCTTTCCATAAAACATAAAAATACAAAAAGAATCTTCCTTCCACCCTTAGACCTATTAGAGTAGTTTTTCTATCCTAACGAACACTATTCCCTGTGAGAGAACGATCAATCCCCCGTACTTACCACTATCCTATACTACATCGGTCAGGTACACTGCCTGGTGGGGTTGTAAGCCTCTTGAGATCCCTCGAGAGGTAAAACCTGTTGTAAGGTCACAAAACCACGCATCAAGTTTTTGGCGCCGCTGCCGGGGAATAGTTATTGTTTAGGTAGAATTTTTATTTTTTTAGGTCTACTCACTAGATTCCTTTCTAGTGAGATTTTTATTTTATTTTTCTAGGATTTCTTTAGTCTATCTTTTTTCTTCGTGTTTTTGTTCGTAACCTTTACCATCCGCCATCATGGAAGGTGGTAACATCCTTGATCCCAACAACCCACTTCAACCAAACCACCCACCACAACCAAACCAACCTCCTAGACCCCGTACCTTAGGAGAGTATTCCCGACCTAGCCACCTTGGCTATCGCAACACCATTGAGCTCACTCAAGGAGCCAATGTCACTCCCTTGCGATCCGACACCATCCGGTTGGTGCAAAGCGGATGCGCATTCCATGGACTTCGTTCCGAAGATCCAAATCAACATCTCAAGGATTTCCTCAAAATCGTAGATTCCATAGACCTTGATGTTGCCACTCGAGAGACGACCCGATTGCGTCTCTTCCAATTCTCTCTACGGGACCAAGCTAGTCAATGGCTTGAGCGACTTCCCGCAGGATCCATCACCTCTTGGGATGATCTCACAACTCGTTTCCTTGCTCAATTTTTCCCACCGGGGAGAACTACCAAGCTAAGGAATGATATCTTGGCGTTCCAACAACGCCAAGGCGAAACCCTCTACGAGGCATGGACTCGATTCAAGGACTTACTCCTAAAAGTCCCTCATCATGGCATAGACCTTTGGCTCCAAGTCCAAATCTTCTATGACCACATCAATCTCCACACGAGGAAAACCATTGACCAAGCGGCTGGTGGCAAGCTACGTGATCTAAGTGCGGAACAATCATGGGATCAACAAAATCCCTCAATAAGCAGTTTATTCTTATCATTCTCAACGTAATGATCATGGCCTCACTTCTTCATTCCATAATTATATCATCATCTATGTTTTAATCTCTCTATCTCTTAATCTCTCCTAGATCAAATAGGCATTTTCAGTTTTTTTTTCTCATTTTGAAAAATAGTGATCAAGGGTCAAACCCTAACCCTAAAATTGATTTAATCCTAAACGCAATTCTAACTAATGCAACAAGATAGTTCTAATGGTTTTAAATATCTAAGTAACTAACAAAATGATCAAAACAGAAAACTTAAAACATTAGACAAAATATCTAACCCTAGAATAATCTAAAAATGCATCTTAAACACTTGCATCATTTTTATTAAAACTCATTAAATGATTTATAAAAAAATGAATTTCCAACTAGCAAGAAATTTCCAGATAAGGAAGACATTCAAATGTAAGTTTACTTAGTTTACATAAACGTCCTATTAAGGGAAAACATATTTTATTTTGGTACTAAGACAAATCACTTTAGTTTTTGTATTAAACAAACTTTCAGAAACAATTACAAGTTCAAACATTACGGGTTAGTAAAAATAACAAAACTTTTAGGAGCTGTTTGAACAAGTGAATATTTATGGAAAAAACAAAAACATGCGACTAAAATAACTTGTAAACACCTATATACAGACCCCGGCGGATCCTGTTTGGCAAACGAATCCTATCTTTGCCTATTTAAGCTATCATTTAGTCCACACTCAAACCAAGATTTTGAAATGTAAATACACATTTTCAAGTCTTCAAAACCCTCACTAACCTTTGATCATAATGTTCTAGGGAGGGGATTTGCACACTCCATCAATTAATTTGCACACTCAAAATGTTTGTATCATGACATTTATACCCCTACATCACTTAATGGAGTGTGCAATTCAAAACACAAATATTAAAGGTATAAATGTCATGACACAAACATTTTGAGTGTGCAAATAAATTGGTGGAGTGTTGATGTGTTAATAAAGCTTTAAATTTATAGTACTAGTTTCACCAATTTCTGAATACACAAAACACATGGGTAAAGTATAACCCCCGTTTATAGTAAAGGTTTTAGGTAAGACCGGGTCGTCCCAAGAGATTGTTTGTAACACCCCCAAAATTTGGTACAGTGGAAGACTCATCAAGCTTTCGAGGTGTTACGGGGATTGGTATCCAGCACAAGTCATAAAAGAACGAGATAAAGTAAACATAAGTAAAACACAACCAAAAGGGGTTTTGAGTTTACATTCATCCCCAATTTATCCAAAGTAAGGCCCAAAAGTAATAAAAGTATGTCCGCAAATACATATCAGAGTTTTAGAAAAATAGATCCTTAGACCGCATTGCCATGCCAAACCTCCAATCCAAGCATCCAAAATCATCGCTTAATTACCTGAGAAAACGTGCTAAAAGTCAGCTTTCGCTGGTGAGATCATAGGTTTATATTCATAATCAAATCAAGTGGACATATACGCAAAACGCTTGCTAGCTAGACTAGGCCTTGCGGATAACCTCCGCATATCAAAGCCCTATAGGGGCACCCTATAGACAACAAAATCCCATAGGGCCTATAGGTAACCAATTCTCACAAATAACCTCCGCATATCAAAGCCCTATAGGGGCACCCTATAGACAACAAAATCCCATAGGGCCTATAGGTAGCCAAATCTCACGAATAACCTCTATATATATATCAAGTCCTATAGGTGATCACACTATGGCTGCTCCATCTAACCATATTTAGTCCACATGCGATGGTTCACTATGTGACTAAGGTTGATGCAATATCCTAGTTCCATAAGCATAGCAAGTTTTGAGAAAACAAAAGCGATAATAGTCCACATAAAATAATTTGCACGTTTCTCACCCCAAGTATTGAAAACAAAGTTCAAGAGTAAAAGTGGGGCTATGACTCACCTCAGGTCCAGCAAATAGCAAAAGAATCAACAGAAGCAATGAAAGTATCAACTATCTTGCAACGACGACTACTGACTCGGCACTACCTAATAATAATATCAATACGCCTCAGCATAAATCTCAAATAAATATTTCCCTAATCCCGAACGTTTTTCCATTTCATTTTCCGCAAATCTCTTTCTCATATCCGTTTTGGTGTTTGGTATCCGTGTGTGTGTTGGTATCCGTGTGTGTGTTGGTATCCCGAACGTAGGCCACTACGGCTCACGTCTAAACTAACACCATCAACTAATTTTCGCCACAATAATGCCAACCACAAAATGAATCAACAATTTCACCAATGTCAAAACCATTGCCGAGACCTTCTAAGGTCTCGGCTTACTTTCCCGTCAACAATTCCGAACCGAACAGACCCTAAGTGGTCCTGTTCTCTCAACAACACCAACAAATCTATTACACTTCAAAATCCATTCGGTCCAACGAAAATCCGAACCAAAACAGCAACAACAAAAGTAATAACGAGAACAACAACAAGAAAGAAACATCAAGAATACCGTAAGCATAGGCTCACGGTTTGCTTCAACTCGACACACACACATACACAAACGTGATACCAAACTACCTATCTTAGCTTTAAAAACATTTTTATTTACTTAAAATATAAAACCCATTTATCTATCAACCCACAATTCAAGTTTGGTCACGAGTTTGACTCGTTGACTGAGTCAACTCGTGCTTGAAGTCACAAACCTACCTTTTTCTCTCATAGTTTTACACATTGGAGGTGTTAAAAGTGGTGGAGGGTCGCGGTGTTGGCGGTGAGGTGTTAATGATGGTGGTGTATGGCCGTGATGGCGCGTACGCCTCAGACCCGTCTTCAAATGATGAACCAAGAGTGGGTTTGGTGATGTCTTGGCTAGGGGTGGCGGTGGTGATCAAATAAAGTGGTGGTGGTGTGTAACATCTGGTAATTTTCCTAAAACCTAATCCTAGCCAAACTTCTATTTTTAGAGCATGAAACGTTTTAAAACTTTAAAGCATGTTAAATTGGATTTGAGGAGCGTGAGATATATTAGGAACGAGAATTTATTTGTAGACTAGCTCAGCACAACCTAGAGAAACTCGAATTTGTTTCATTTGCCAAATTATTTGATTTATTTTGAGTTTGAGAAAAACTCTGAAGTTTATGCTTGATTTTATTGGAAAAACTATTTCGTGAACGATGGCGCAAGTTT
>LBNU01032222.1:0-13803 GCA_014162995.1 Artemisia annua | reverse complement strand
ATAAATTCATTCCTATTCATACCCGGTATTTGACCTCAATGCTTTGATAGCAGGAACCGCATCATCATCCAATATGACAGTTGAAGAGCTACTGGATAAATACAGTTTATCTGGCAGGTAACAATACAGTATGAATTAGCATGTGTAAGTTGGTGTATCATGAATAAACCAAAAACTCCATGCGCACTCACTGTTGTAATGCTTTGCAGATGTTGATGTCACAACTACGGCACACATTCCTGTATATTTTGATTTCTTCTCAATCAATATTTCTCCAAGGCCTCCCCATAGTGTCACCCGTATTGATTGGCCCCTTCACATACATGAAAGAAAATTACAGCGACAGGTAATCTCATTAATAAATATTGCACAAAAAATCATCAAAATTACAACATCATGCGTAAAACATAACCATAACAACCTGTGATTTGCCAGATAGAAGTCAAGGTTTTTTCTCCCGGTTTTCGTGTAGTTCACCCTTCCAACATTTGTCACGTACCCCGCAACATCTAAAGGTATACAATTTTATTATATTTTAGTAACATTATTCACAGACGAATAATGCATGATCATTTAGAGAAATAGAAAATTACCAATGAGGTATTTGTTGTCCGTAGGTGTGAGGTGATCAAAATCCACCAATTGGAGAGGATACCGGACAAAGCCCTTTAAGCTGGTCACCGCTTTCCTTATGCTCGTTCCTCCATCAAACTCCAACATAAAGTTATCATCCTTCCTAATTCTAAAATCTTCCTTGTTATTCATGACAACAAAATTTTTAATTGAGTAAACACCCCCTTCTTTTAACCTCACAAAATTGTGAGCCACCGTGGACTTTGCCGTACAATGCATCACATTACCCTGCCAAAGAGTCTTGTTAAATACAGATACTGATTATTAATATTTTGTTACTGTATAGATTTTACACACCTTAGCATCAGAAACCAAGAATTCAGTGCCCAAGTACCCCCCATTGCTAGACGCATTTATATCCCATATTCTACACAGCATCACCACTATTGTGCTAGAAGAATTCAACTGCAACTCATCCAGAAACATTTGCGAGTTTGGGTTTCCAGTTTCCATAGACATGGAGCTTTTTTCTTTGATTGATGTTGGAGTCACTTACAATTTCTGGAAAGCCAACAGGTCTCGTGGCTCATTTATGCAGTATGCATTTAATAAGAATGTAATTGCAAATTGCACCCCTTTCACATTCATAACCGAGTATGTATTTAAAGTTTCGGGTGTAAATTAGTGAGGTTGGCCTAATTATGATATTGCTTAAACTACATTGTACGGTACTACCCTTTTGTGCACAATACTCTTCCACATTAAATTAAGGGGTACAAGCTTTATATAGTATAGATTATGTACGTAACCTTTTATATAGTTTTTATATAATAAATATACAAAAACAAATAATTTGAAACAATATTAAAAACTGAAATACTTTAAAAATAATAATTCTAAAAATAATTTGAGGCAAGTCTTGAACAATAAAAAATTAAAAAATAAAAAAATTGTATGAACCATCTGCATTTATTTTGAGTTAATGACAAATTTTGTCCTTGTGTTTTAAAGATTAAATTGCGCCTGTCGTCCTAATTAAGCAATTTATCAGGCGTTACTTATTTTGTTAGGTGACAAGCGAAAAGTCTAATGTACCCTCCGTTTTATGCAAGAGGGATTTAACTATAATTTTTAATGGCCGTTGGTGAAAAGAACGAACGATGCAAGATTTTGATAACGACAAGGCCGTATCCTGCAAGAAGTTTGAAAAAAAAAAAAGAAAAAAGAAAAAAAANCAACTCATCCAGAAACATTTGCGAGTTTGGGTTTCCAGTTTCCATAGACATGGAGCTTTTTTCTTTGATTGATGTTGGAGTCACTTACAATTTCTGGAAAGCCAACAGGTCTCGTGGCTCATTTATGCAGTATGCATTTAATAAGAATGTAATTGCAAATTGCACCCCTTTCACATTCATAACCGAGTATGTATTTAAAGTTTCGGGTGTAAATTAGTGAGGTTGGCCTAATTATGATATTGCTTAAACTACATTGTACGGTACTACCCTTTTGTGCACAATACTCTTCCACATTAAATTAAGGGGTACAAGCTTTATATAGTATAGATTAATTACTAGTACGATTAATTCTTTTGATAAATTTGTTATTACAAACTAACAATATAATCTAAACTGCCGGTCATCATTTATACTTTTTAGAATTTAAACTTTGTTGTAAACAAGAATTGAGGGAAAGAATGATTCTTCAATTGATCATAATGTTTACGGAATACAAAGGGTATATATAAGATAATATTAGGGTAAAAACACTAATAGTTAATTGGGTTATGGGCCTCTTATAAGTTATATGGACATTCACTAATAATAATTCATAACACTCCCTCTTGGATGTCCATATTGTTAATACACTTAGGAATTGCTGCCTCATTAAAATCTTTGTTAGGAAAACTCAGTTGGACAAAACAATGACTAAGGGAAAAAGAATGCAGCGTGTATTATCTCCCTCTGATGACTATATCACTTGAGCTCTTTGAGTCGACGCATCCCAATGTTGTGACTTAGTTTCCTAAATGTTGAGGTAGGAAATGCCTTAGTAAGTAGATCCGCCAAATTGTTACTTGAATGAACTTGTTGAACAATAATATCACCATTCTTCTGTAAGTCATGAGTGAAAAAGAACTTTGGTAAAATATGTTTTGTCCTGTTACCCTTGATATAACCTTCTTTAAGTTGCGTGATGCATGGTGCATTATCTTCATGCAGAACTGTTGGTGCCTCCTTCTCTAAAGAAATACCACATGATTTATGTACGTGTTGTGTTACGCTTCTTAACTAAACACATTCTCAACTTGCTTCATGGATCGCTAGAATTTCTGAATGGTTGTATGAAGTTGTTGAGATTGTCTGCTTTACTGAATGCTATGAAATTGCAGTTCCTCCACTTGTAAATACATATCAAGTTTCAGATTGACCATTATGAGGGTCAGACATATATCCTGCCTCTGCAAAACCAACCAGACTTGTATTTGATGGGTTAGTGAAATATAAATCCATATCCTTTGTACCTTGAAGATACCGAAATATTTGTTTTACTCCATTTGAGAATTATGCCTCGTTAAAACCTTACTAGATAAAACCCAGTGGGACAAAATTCTAGTGAAGGAAAAAGAGTACATAACTCCTTTAAACGCTCGGGGATGTTGCCTTATTAAAAACCTTGCCGTCAAGGTATACGATATTCGTTTTTTTAAAATGAAAGATCAACTTTAGAGCGTGCTGATAACGTGTCGTAACCAAGAATTGAGGGAAAGAAAGATTCTTCAATTGATCATAATGTTTAGGGAATACAAAGGGTATATATAAGATAATATTAGGGTAAAAACTCTAATAGCTAATTGGGCCATGAGCCTCTTATAAGTTATATAGACATCCACTAATAATGATCCATAACACTCCCTCTTGGATGTCTATATTGTTAATACACTTAGGAATTGCTGCCTCATTAAAAACCTTGTTAGGAAAACCCAGTGAGACAAAACCATGAATAAGGGAAAAAGAGTGCAGCGTGTATTATCTCCCTCTGATGACTATATCACTTGAGCTCTTTGAGTCGACGCATCCAAATGTTGTGACCTAGTTTCCTAAATGTTGAGGTAGGAAACGCCTTAGTAAGTAGATCCGCCATATTGTTACTTGAACGAACTTGTTGAACAATAATATCACCATTTCTGTAAGTCATTAGTGAAAAAGAACTTTGGTAAAATATGTTTTGTCCTGTTACCCTTGATATAACCTTCTTTAAGTTGCGTGATGCATGCTGCATTATCTTCATGCAGAACTGTTGGTGCCTCATTCTCTAAAGAAATACCACATGATTTACGTACGTGTTGTGTCACGCTTCTTAACTAAACACATTCTCAACTTGCTTCATGGATCGCTAGAATTTCTGATATGAAGTTGTTGAGATTGTCTGCTTTACTGAATGCTATGAAATTGCAGTTCCTCCACTTGTAAATACATATCAAGTTTGAGATTGACCATTATGAGGGTCAGACATATATCCTGCATCTGCAAAACCAACCAGACTTGTATTTGATGAGTTAGTGAAATAAAAAAACATATCCTTTGTACCTTGAAGATACCGAAATATTTGTTTTACTCCATTTGAGAATTATGCCTTGTTAAAACCTTACTAGATAAAACCCAGTGGGACAAAATTCTAGTGAAGGAAAAAGAGTACATAACTCCTTTATACGCTCGGGGATGTTGCCTTATTAAAAACCTTGCCGTCAAGGTATACGAAAAGATCAACTTTAGAGCGTGCTGATAACGTGTCGTAACCAAGAATTGAGGGAAAGAAAGATTCTTCAATTGATCATAATGTTTAGGGAATACAAAGGGTATATATAAGATAATATTAGGGTAAAAACTATAATAGCTAATTGGGCCATGAGCCTCTTATAAGTTATATAGACATCCACTAATAATGATCCATAACACTCCCTCTTGGATGTCTATATTGTTAATACACTTAGGAATTGCTGCCTCATTAAAAACCTTGTTAGGAAAACCCAGTGAGACAAAACCATGAATAAGGGAAAAAGAGTGCAGCGTGTATTATCTCCCTCTGATGACTATATCACTTGAGCTCTTTGAGTCGACGCATCCCAATGTTGTGGCTTAGTTTCCTTAATGTTGAGGTAGGAAACACCTTGGTAAGTAGATCCGCCAAATTGTTACTTGAACGAACTTGTTGAACAATAATATCACCATTCTTCTGTAAATCACGAGTGAAAAAGAATTTTGGTAAAATATGTTTTGTCCTGTTGCTCTTGATATAACCTTCTTTAAGCTACGCGATGCATGCTGCATTATCTTCATGCAAAACTGTTTCAACGACTTACATAATTAACAGGTTGATTTGTTTAAGAGAAGAGGGAGTCATAACGCTTTGCATGCGTTATTCCTATGTGGCACTTTTGAAACTCACGTTATTGCGTTAAGACCATTTCCTGGTGCTAGGTGTTGGGCTTGCGTTTCAACGCACGTTGTTGCACTAACGTGCGTTACAACGTGAAACTTGGGTTATTTGGTGCTGAAACTTGTTGTAAAAAGTGGTGTTATTTGGTGTTATGATTTCCTGATGCTTTTTTGATGTTATGTTATTTAGTGCTGAGATGATATGGCGCTGACGTGGCGCGGTGTTATTTCATAACTTAAGTTATCACTCCCTCTACTCTAACATCAACTCAACACGAGTCTAACTTTTTGAAAAACTTACTTTCGTGTCAGTTTCGAATTATGTCAAAAATTGCCACGGTCACTCGACATATCAACCACACGACAACAAAATAAAAAGCTTTTCCTCTTTTTCTGTAGAAAGGAACATTTTGCACGACATGTTTACATCGTAGTGACGCAATCACAAAAGTGTTTGGTCACGATTGGCACACACCTAACCCCCTCCACGACATCACCATTATGTCAAATATCACTGGCCGCCTAGCCAACTAAATATTTTATTTCGTTCAAAAAAAAAAAGAAACTAAATATTTTATTAAGTCAAACACATGCACCCACACATAGAGATGGCAACGGGGCCGGGTATGCGGGGAATGGTTGATACCATCCCCATCCCCGAAGTTAGATAGTTATCCCCATCCCCATCCCCATCCCCGTCGGGGGTCACAATTGCATCCCCATCCCCATCCCCTATGGTGAACGGGGATCCCCAATGGGGAATCGGGGATTTTTTCCCCATTACATAATTGACATTTTAAATAGATTTCAAATGGTGCAACCATACTAAACGCAAACAAAATTCATTCATTAGATTAAGTTCAAGCATTCGACAAAACATAGTAAAGAGTACGACTTATTGTAAGTACGAAAACGACTACAATTGGAAACAAAAACGCGAACTAATCCAACATGCAAAGGTACAACGACCATTAACATGAGTATATTAGCTATTAATTGAGAAGATTTTAAATATTATACACGTATATAATTTTATTCATGTATAAAAGATATTCGGGGACGGGTTCGGGGACCCGAGGGTATTACCATCCCCGCCTCCATACCCGCTTTTGAGTAATGGGGATTCCCCATCCCCATCCCCATACCCGGTCAACTCGGGGATTCCCCGGTCAAATCGGGGTCGGGTATCGGATTCTCCGTCGGATTCGGATTTTTTTGCCATCTCTACCCACACACTATAAATACCCCATTTAACAATTAACAAATCCAAAAAAAACCATATATTTAAGCGTTACATGAGACTTTTGAGATCTACTGTCATAACTCATCTTACAAAACCATTTTCTGTAGTTTCTAGCAGACATAACAACAAATTTATCATGTCGAAATTCAGTACACCTAAATTGGTTGCTAAGAAGGTGTTGGCTAAGAGCCAGGGCGAAGGCGACGGGGCTGTAGTTCGAAGAAGTATTGGAAGGTGACCTTTTTATTTATTTATTTATTTATTTTTTGTGCAACAGTTGAGTTTTTTGTATTTTTCGCGTCGTTTTAGTTTCTGATTTGTGTATTTGTTTCGCAGGCCCGAATTGAAATCTTTGGATCCTTTTCTTATGTTAGATGAATTTTCTGGTATGCTTTCTTTTTTAGACATTGCTTTAAGTAAACGATATGTGTAGAACCTTTTATGTAACTGCTTCCTTTATCACCATTTATTTACCTAACAAAATTAGCTTATTAGCATATCACCATTAAATGAAAAGTTAAGACATGCCATTTTTCATTACGGTGAACGCTGAATTCACGTAATTTACTTTTTCATATTTACCGAAATACGTAACATACTTTATTAATTTTCAATATCGCTAAAACACTTTCAAATACTTGCCAATATCACTAATATGACCGGTTTAACCGATTAATTCTGACTAAAATACCCTTATCTTTTTTCGCATTTGAAATTGTTCTTGAAGGGTATTTTTAGGAAAATCACAAGGAAAGTTAGCGATATTGACAAGTATTTGAAAATTATTTTAGCGATACTGACATTAATGAAGTATGTTACGTATTTCGGTAAATCCGAAAAGGTATATTACGTGAATTCAGGCTTCACCATTTTCATTCTTTATATAAAAAATTGCAGAGTTTTTTTTATAATGGTAAACTTGCCAAAAGTGGTAAATAGAAGATAATTTTTATGTTTACATTTATCAAATTAAAAGTTCAGAAATAAAACTAACAATTTGCATTTGGTTGTGAAGTTTCTCCACCAGCTGGATTCCCGGACCATCCTCATAGAGGTATAAAATCTCCCTTGAAGCTAACTCCAATTTACTTTATTCATTGTTAACTTGTTATGCTTATGAGACATTATTATATACTTAAACAAAAAATATCAAATATTGTATGTTTATCATATGATTGTATATGCTGTGCAGGATTTGAGACTGTTACATACATGCTAGAGGTACCCATTTTGAACTATTTCCTTTAACTTTCGATGATTTGTTCTCCTTTGTGATTAAAAGATATTTATATAGATTATTTGGTTTGTTTTAGGGAGGTATTACACACCAGGATTTCAATGGGCATAAGGGTACTATCAGAGCTGGTGATGTCCAGGTATTACACTATGACCAAAATAATACATTACGACGAAAGTTTGACAAAGTGGACGATTGAGTAATATGCTTATTCTAATTTGGGTCAAAACGAGTTATTTTTTTTTTAATACAAGTCAGAAAGGGTCGTGTTATTATAATTTAAGTGATTTTTAACCTGTGTGACCTTTTGGTACAGTGGATGACAGCAGGAAGAGGAATCATTCACTCGGAAATGCCCGCAGGCCCAGGTGCCCAAAAGGGCTTGCAACTCTGGATCAACCTTTCCTCCAAAGACAAAATGTAACATCTTATTTCTCGTTAATCAACAAAAATACAATAGTCACTATGATGTCCTTGTGGCTTTCTTTTTGTTCTATACGAGTATATTTTAGCCATATAGTGATTGTTTATAAACTGTATTTATCTTAAATCAGGGTCGAACCAAATTACCAAGAATTGTTAAAGGATGACATCAAATGTGCTGAGAAAGATGGAGTCAAGGTTAAGATCATCGCAGGTGAGTCAATGGGAGTCAAATCCCCGGTTTTCACTCGAACTCCCTCAATGTTTCTGGATTTTACTATTAGCCCTGGAGCCCAGATGCACCAACCTATCCCGGAATCTTGGAATTCATTTGTGTACATTCTAGAAGGGGAAGGTTTGTTTGGGTCAATGGATTCATCACCAATATCAGCTCATCATGTTTTAGTGTTGAGTTACGGGGATGGTCTTAGTGTATGGAACAATGGGTCAAAACCATTGAGATTTGTATTGATTGGAGGGCAGCCGATTAACGAGCCAGTGGTCCAATATGGGCCTTTTGTGATGAACACGCAAGCTGAGATACAACAAGCTTTACTAGACTATCAGCAATGCAAAAATGGGTTTGAAATGGCTAAGCATTGGAGATCTCAGTAAATGAGCTTGTACTAATTTGTTTTTCCATTATATACAACAACAAAAGAAACTTGGTTGGTTTTTGTTTTAGTTAATTTTGAGAAATTCATCATTTTTATTGCTTAAATTACTTTTAAGTAATAACGTAGTTCCGAATTATAAAGTGAATTATCGATGCATCAATTACCAACTTTCTATTTCAAAACCCCACAAGTCTATCATAGATTCTAAGTCATCATTTCTTTTGGGTCTAGCATTTCTCCGTAAGCAAACTTGGTGTATCCAGAAGATTTCGTTGGCTGAAGCACAAGCAATAATGAAAATGTTGCATATATCACTGTTACAGATAGTCTCTCCAAGACTCGTAGCACAAAATCAATGATGCATGGTAAATTGATGCTCTCAAGCTCTTCAAAGAAATGGTTCGTTGGCATCCGACATTATCTCGTCACTTGCAATTTCTTGTCTTGGTAAAGATCAGATGGATGAAGCATTCAGGAAGCTAAGAGAAATGCTGGATTTGAAAGTTTGCATATGTTTAGTATATTAGCTGATGCATTTTGCAAGGAATGTGAAAAAAATTCCTAAATGCTTTTATTACTCAATGACATCTAGAGACCGACCCATGCTAAATGTTGTTACATCTAGTACCTTGAAGAGCTAGTACAATCTGATTCTTGATGTACTATCCCATTCATATCTTCTCGCCATTTGCCACATTTTGCTTGTTTATATTTCAAAATAGAAATATGAAATGACTTATGCATGTCTCGTTTGGTCTGCACTACTAAAGAGTTGATCCGAACAACAACTAAAATCTCCGGGCTTCTATGAGCTGAGAAGCTCAATTTCGGCTCAATCGATAGTTCAAATTTCGTGAACTTACATTAAATCCAAGCAAGGAAAAGTCTATAAAAACCGACTTGCTACCTATGTTAATTCTTAAAACTTATGACTAATTTAAGTCTCGATTAGGTACTTTCCAAAACCAAGCATCGCTTTCGTCTTCTTTAACCATTGACCAAATAATCAACATATTAGCATATCAATCAACTTGTATAATGATCAAAATCATTTTAGTAAAAGTAATCATGCTCTAATAAAGTATCAAGAACAAGCGTGGTTGAGTCAGAGAATGCGGGTATGATCTCTACTTTGTAACCTTAGACTAAGGGTGCGTTTCTTTTTCCCTAATGGAAAGAAAATGATGAGACCCATCTATTAAATAATATTTCTTTTTCAAACCGGATCCACTCACTTCTATATATTCCTCAGTATCACTAGAGGAAGGAAAACTAACTCTTCCTTGTGGACCCCATAATCCTTATAAGCCACTTAATGTGGAAATAAAAAGAAACAAGGCCATAAATAGCTGACTTTATTTATAGTCCAACGAGCTTTCATGATGGAGGTGGATCGAGCTTAGCTCGAGAAAGATTTGAAAGCTCAAGTATCTTGAAAATGGGATAGATTTAGATGAGTTATAAAAGCTGAGTCAAGCTCAATTCAGGAGCTCAGTTCAAATTAAGATGAACTTATAATATAATCCTAGCTCAAACAATTCAGGAGTCAAGCTAAATAGCTGACTTTGTACAACCCTAACTACATAGAAGTATATATTTTCCATAACTCCGTTATGAGTTCACGTCAAGTACCTTGTACCTATATAAGCTCACCTTGTACCTCTATAAGCTCTTTATTATTTTCATTTTCATCTGGGATGAAACTAGAGCTAAAAATGACCGGGTGCACAACTTTTTTTATAGTTAGTATAAGGAAAAAAATAAACAAAAAATACGATTTTTGGTTACAATGATTGGGTTTAGTGAAAACCAAGTTCACTATTTATGATGGCGGATACCGTTGCGAATGAAAGAAACCACACAAGAACAATGAATAAGGAATTTGATAAACCCACAAAGGGTGCCCAACCGGGACTTTAAGAGGAAACTCTCTTTTTTCTATAAACTCATCATAACTTATCTAAAACCTAAAACTATTACAATAATTTATAATAATAAAGAATCTTAGTGAGAAAGCTAAAAATCGTTACTAAAACTAAAATAAGGAAACAAAATAACTCTTATGAATCTAAACAAATCTTTAATAAAAATAAGATAAATGCAAATATTAAAAGAGAGATACGACAATTATAAATTGTCGTTTTACCCTTTAATCTCTTCGAAATAATCACATGACTTCACATGTTAACCGAAGAATCGGCGGCTAAGTCATAGGAGCGGGAGCTCGAACATGCCCTGCATCATTCTCCTCCTCTTGGAAAAGACTCGTCCTCGAGTCTTGTCTTTCCAAGTCTCGAACTCTAAAACTTTCTAACCCCTCTCCGTTTCCTTAACACGGCTTCTCAATGGAGAACCACGTTCCATCATGCCAACCATTCGATAAGATCATCCAGGTGAAGTGAAATCATCCTCATTCACGTGACCGTTGCCTCATTCGGCGATTCTACGGGTAGCTTGGTTTTGGAATCCGTCTGAAGTTCCTTTACTTGTTTATAGAGGTCTTCATTCTCTACAACACGTGATCCTTGTTGGTTTGTTGTATTGTTGCCTCATCCGGCGAATCTACGAACCACATAACCACATGGTTGTCCACGTCCACATAAGTTTAGGGTAAATAAGGCCATTGTATCAGCAGGAAAAAAAATAGCAACTTTGAACAAGTATATCTCCCTGTAGAAATCTCCAATCGCGAATCCGAACGGTGACATTGTAGATTAGTGTGTCTTGAACCTCGTGCCCAAAAATCACAGAAATCCAACGGTGAACGAATGCGTGCCGCCAATTATCCTACGACTGCGCAGAATATGACTAATTGAAACAAGTGTATTTGTTTCTCTTGATTTGGCTTCTCTAAGTTGCGTGATTTCTTTTCCCCAAATCTGTGCTCTTGATACCAAATGATGGCGGATACCGTTGCGAATGAAAGAAACCACACAAGAACAATGAATAAGGAATTTGATAAACCCACAAAGGGTGCCCAACCGGGACTTCAAGAGAAAAATCTCTTTTTTCTATAAACTCATCATAACTTATCTAAAACCTAAAACGATTACAATAATTTATAATAATAAAGAGTCTTAGTGAGAAAGCTAAAAATCGTTACTAAAACTAAAATAAGGAAACAAAATAACTCTTATGAATCTAAACAAATCTTTAATAAAAATAAGATAAATGCAAATATTAAAAGAGAGATACGACAATTATAAATTGTCGTTTTACCCTTCAATCTCTTCGAAATAATCACATGACTTCACATGTTAACCGAAGAATCGGCGGCTAAGTCAGAGGAGCGGGAGCTCGAACATGCCCTGCATCAATTTACTTATAAATGAACTAACTAAGCAATAGCTAGAAATGAAATACATTGTGACCGGGTGCATTTTGGAAAATTCAGCGTTTTTTTTCCGGTTACAATGATTGGGTTTAGTGAAAAACATGTTTGTTTTCTTGTAGAGTCTTGCAACTACAACAAATACCCAAATGTGCATAACTCGACAATTATATGTACAACAAATGCAATTAACAAACAAGTTTTAAATATCTATGTATATAACTAATGTTCTTTTTAAAATATCAATCATTGCAATAGCAATATAATAAGGCATTCTTACATGATTTAATTTTATGATCTATTATTGTCAACAATATGCATAACCAGAATACTAACAAAAACAGAGGATGCAACAAAATCTTTCCACTTTCGAAATCAATTACATTTTTTTTTGTCATCGACTCATTCCGCAAACCACAAGATTTGGCAGTTAACAAAAGTTTGAAGATACCAAAAAAAAATAAAAAAAAAATAAAAAAAAAAAAAAAAAACAAAACAAATAGTTCTATTTCGGCTATTGGAGATGATCGATGAAGTGTCAATAACTTCTTAGCAAGCATCAACTGTCCATGGTTACCACACCAAAAGCTTCCGAGTTGGGACGAATAGTCATATTCTTTAACAACAGAGAACAAGCAGTTTTAACTATCAACTACGAACACTTTATCACTTTAAGCAAATTGTTCCTCTCGATCTCCATTTTCAACTCGATCATCATCAAACGTATCACTACCAGCTTTCAAACGAGAGAGAAGCTATCAATGCAAAAGTGAACATAATTAGAGCAGTGCAACGTGTATACTTTTACACACAAACAACAAACCGGAGTGTATGAAAAAAAGACATTCAAAGTGATATTACCTCCAAACAGCGATCCCCATATGTAATATCTTCGACATGGCCAAGACTTTCTAAAAGTCCTCCAAATACTTCTTCAGATACTTCTTCTTCAGATATCTCAGGCTCACTCCATTTGATCAAATAATCTAAGTGAGCTTTGACCAAAGACGACACATTAAGCAACACAAGCTTCCGCAAAACCAACTCACCTTTTATAGTTAGTGACGATATGTAAGGAGCATTGATTTTGACACAATCTATATAATCATACTCGAATGTACAATACTCATAATTAGGGTTGTATTCATAGAACACCAACTTCTTTACACTCTTTGAAGTAATATCAATCCGCGCCTATAACCATAGCATTTGTTGAACTCCAAAGATTCCAAGCAAAGACTTCCGGATAATATATTCTCAATCATATCTTCTTCCAGATACCCATATGATATACACAAACACTTAAGTCTTTCCCAACTAATCACACCATTTGGAGGATTAAAAGGACAGTGTCATATGAGTGATACAAGAAGTGTTGAAAAACAACTCATCATCATAGATAAACGGAATCCCTAATCCTACATCAAATAACGATAATTCAACATCTTCAACATCACGGCTAATAGCATAACGAATCCAACTATTTGCCCGCGATTTAAACTCAGAATTAACCAGACTATTGTAATTGATATCAAGTTTGAATTTTTTGAGGTTGAGATTTGTAGGACACTGATTTAGGGTGTTGTCGATAAAAGAAATGTAACCATGGAGATCAGTTTTACTATATGCATCTTGACCTATGCCGTCATCCTCATTTGAGAAAAGAGGAAAAGACAAAAATGGATCGGGCAACTTATGTCTAGTCACTTTTTAGACTTTTTTTTCTTCTCTTTCCTCTTGTGGATCAGGGTAACTTTCAAAATGAGCGACTCCATATAAGCGCGACACGTGTCCTTAAACTTTGTGAATAAAGTACACAACTTGTAAGTGTGTGTAAGGTATATGTAAGGTATGTGTAAGGTATTTCGTATCGGGCAACTTGTAAATACTGGGCAACCGTATTTGGGCAACTGTACATTTTTTGTCTTTTAGTGAACAGTTAC
>LBNU01032220.1:16912-29269 GCA_014162995.1 Artemisia annua | reverse complement strand
GTCAGGTTGTAATTTCTGCTTCTTTTGAGACTTTGTCGTTTTCTTCACTTTTATGCTCCAAAAACGTCCAAATATGCATGTTTTCCAGAATTCTTCTCAAAAGTACCTAAAATGACAAAAGGAACGATTTAGGGCAATATTTGATCACATTTATACGAATTAAGGTTGTTCCAGATCTGAATCTCATCTTTGATTCCTAGGCGCATTGGTTGTTCCAGTGGCCTGTTTAGATGCTGCCTCACTTGGCTGCTTTTTCCCATGTAAGTTGCCATGGTGTTTCTTTGCTTGCGGAGTCCGCTGGCTTAAGTTTCCGGAATTTGTCATTCTAGAAGTTAGAAGAATTCTTAGTGTAGGGTCCTACGGATGCCGCCACTTGTTTATACAAAAGTTGGGTGTTCCTTGTCTTGAGTACCAATTCGGTTGTAATACTTGAGACCTGCGTACTAAGAAAACAAAAAGACGCCGTTAGGCTTATCGTGGGATTGTTTCCCACGATTATCCTCCGGCGTGAGAGTAATTAATCGGTTTTAGGGTTATATCGTACCTTCAATGAGAGCCGAGATGCCCTATATATATACATACGAAACCTTATCGGTTTCGTGTTCCTCACTTTTCGGCGTGTCCGCCTATATCGGATATTTGATATATATCCCATAAATAAGAGATATCCAATATCCAAACAATAAATAACTTTGGGTTTGGGACTCCGTGAGCCCAAACCATTGCCACAGTAGCCCACACGTAATGGGCTTAAATGATAGTGACGTCCAATAGTCGGGTTCGTAACCCGAATATAGACTATACGTCATCAAAGAGAAAAAAAAACTGGCTAGGAATTGTCCGTCTACTCCCTTATTTTTTGTTGTCTCTTGTTAATTTGTAAGATCATATGCAAGTGACCACTTTGGATGTCTATGAAAATAAGAATTTACAAGGATGTTTCTTAGCCTTCTAATGGGTTCAAAATTCCAATTTCCCAATAGGCAGATGACTCGTTTTTTCGATTACTTCCATATCATGCATATTCATCCATGCGAAATATCTATCATAAACACCACTAGAGAAGATTTATTTCATGCAAAATTTGTTGAATGGGCAAAGATAGCTGAAGGAAGGACACTTACAAGCGACAAGCTAACGAGTTAAGTTTTGTGAAAGTCATTTTTATTGTATGGATCTTGAGTTTTAAACTTTTAATCAGTAAGTGTAGGGTAATGCTTATAGTAAATTGTGTAGCAAAAAAGCTCATGTTTCTGTATATTGGTCTTCCGTGGGAGATACGATGATTTGAAGTGAATTTTTGGGATGATGTTTTTGATCGATTTATAGTGGCGCAATGCTTGAAAACCTAAATCACTTTCCATCTGGAGGTGTCTTGCTATCACCAAGCGGTACGGTACTTAATTAGTAGTTAGTAGCCCTGGATACGGTTTTTAATTTTCATGTTCCTTCAGTCATTCACTACAAAATAAATGACATTCTGTGACTGATGTCTATAGGGACTGAAAATGAAATTGTAAGTATAGATACTCCGTATTATATATTAAAAAGATAAAAAGTAATCATATTCACCAAAACCACTTCATTCACCAAAACACACATTCACCTACATTTACTCTCAGATCACTCTCCCATTAATCAGTTCTCACCGTCTCCGATCACCGTCGCCGATCATCGTCGCCGGTCATCTTCACCGGTTATCTCACCATCGCCGATCACTGTCGCCGATCATCGTCGCCGGTCATCTTCACCGGTTGTCTCACCATCGCCGATCACCGTCGCCGGTCATCTTCACCGGTTATCTCCCGTCGCCGGTCATCTTCACCAGCTATCTCACCGTCGCCGGTCATTTCACCGGTCATATCACCGTCTCCGATCTTCACCAGTTACCTCACCGTCTCCGATCATCTTCACCGGTTATCTCACCGAAGGTGTTGTTACTTTAATTTTGATCGATTTGTTTAGAGATTCTGTTTATGTGTATTAATTTTCGATTGATTTTAGTTACTGATTTTGTTAAGAGTTATGTTTGATGCTNTCTTCACCGGTTGTCTCACCATCGCCGATCACCGTCGCCGGTCATCTTCACCGGTTATCTCCCGTCGCCGGTCATCTTCACCAGCTATCTCACCGTCGCCGGTCATTTCACCGGTCATATCACCGTCTCCGATCTTCACCAGTTACCTCACCGTCTCCGATCATCTTCACCGGTTATCTCACCGAAGGTGTTGTTACTTTAATTTTGATCGATTTGTTTAGAGATTCTGTTTATGTGTATTAATTTTCGATTGATTTTAGTTACTGATTTTGTTAAGAGTTATGTTTGATGCTAATTTGTATAATTTATGTGTTGTTGTTTTTGTTATTATGTGAAAATTATAGACTATTATGTAAATTGATCAAGACAATTTGTAATCAGTGTGACTTTGAAGCTTTTAATGTGATTTTGAAGTTGTTGAATTGTGATTGATAATGCTTTTGCTCTTGATTTGGTGCAAACTGTTTAATGTGATTTTGAAGTTGTTGAATTGTGATTGATAATGCTTTTGCTCTTGAAAATTATAGACTATTACATAAATTAATCGTGTTTTGGGTTTCCTTCAGAATGTTGGTTCGAGAGGGGATATCAAACAACTTGCAGTAGGGTACTAATTTGGAGACGGATACCATTCTAATCTTGCAAAATGTCACAAGTAACATGCCTTTTTCTTTTTCTTTTTAGGTTTGTGGGAGCTTGTTAATTACAGCAATCATCGAACCTGGTGTAACTTCTGGACTGTTATGTACATAGGTAAGATTTTGGAACTTCTCTGTTCAGCTTATGACATATACAAACTCTAAATTTTCTTTATTAACTTTCACCATTATATCCTGCTATCATGAATAGAATGTGAGGGCAAGGTAAAATACACCATTTAGAGTTTAATAGAATGTGAGGGCAAGGGAAAAACAAAGACAGTTAGTTGTCTTTTAAATGCTCTTTTGAAAATGAAATGTCGCACATTGACTTGTGCACCTACCAATAATGTTGTGCTAGAAGTTGCAGCACGTTTAGTCAATCTTGTAACAAGCTCATCAAGTTCGATACTTATGGTTTTGGAGGCATACTGATCTTGAATACTTTATATTGTTAATAACTTAATACCATGGGACATATATGGAACCAGGGAAACAGAAGGCGATTTTTCTGTGTATGTTAGAACTGTTGGGTTCCAAGGCTGTGAAGAGGATGTGATAATCATCTCAAGTTCTCAACTGTGACCGAAATGAGAGTAGGACGATTGGTTTCTTTCTACACCTCAAAGAGCTAATGTTGCCCTCACCCGAGCAAGGTAAAATACACAATTTAGAGTTTAATCTACGCCTGTTGTAGGATCTTAGTCTGTTTCTGTGTGCTATATCTTTTGACCTTGTATAATACTCGTAACTTATTTAGTTAATTTTTTATAAGGTTTTGTTGTTGCCCACACTCTTGTTGTCAAGAGAAGTATACTGTCACAGGATCATAGTGACATAGATGATGATCTCGACTGTTTGCACAGTGACTCGTCAGAAGAAGATGAGATACGTAGTTTAATCGGTGCTTCACCATTATTTTTCTTGTAACAGCGGTTTACCATCCATCGTATACTTAACTGTTTAACTCTGACTACAGTACAACCATCAAGCTCTAGAACCTGCCATGCCAGAAGCCAAACAGAAGACTATAGCTAATCAATTTCACGAAGCTCTAGCAGCTGCTTCCACAAANTTCTGGACTGTTATGTACATGGGTAAGATTTTGGAACTTCTCTGTTCAGCTTATGACATATACAAACTCTAAATTTTCTTTATTAACTTTCACCATTATATCCTGCTATCATGAATAGAATGTGAGGGCAAGGTAAAATACACCATTTAGAGTTTAATAGAATGTGAGGGCAAGGGAAAAACAAAGACAGTTAGTTGTCTTTTAAATGCTCTTTTGAAAATGAAATGTCGCACATTGACTTGTGCACCTACCAATAATGTTGTGCTAGAAGTTGCAGCACGTTTAGTCAATCTTGTAACAAGCTCATCAAGTTCGATACTTATGGTTTTGGAGGCATACTGATCTTGAATACTTTATATTGTTAATAACTTAATACCATGGGACATATATGGAACCAGGGAAACAGAAGGCGATTTTTCTGTGTATGTTAGAACTGTTGGGTTCCAAGGCTGTGAAGAGGATGTGATAATCATCTCAAGTTCTCAACTGTGACCGAAATGAGAGTAGGACGATTGGTTTCTTTCTACACCTCAAAGAGCTAATGTTGCCCTCACCCGAGCAAGGTAAAATACACAATTTAGAGTTTAATCTACGCCTGTTGTAGGATCTTAGTCTGTTTCTGTGTGCTATATCTTTTGACCTTGTATAATACTCGTAACTTATTTAGTTAATTTTTTATAAGGTTTTGTTGTTGCCCACACTCTTGCTGTCAAGAGAAGTATACTGTCACAGGATCATAGTGACATAGATGATGATCTCGACTGTTTGCACAGTGACTCGTCAGAAGAAGATGAGATACGTAGTTTAATCGGTGCTTCACCATTATTTTTCTTGTAACAGCGGTTTACCATCCATCGTATACTTAACTGTTTAACTCTGACTACAGTACAACCATCAAGCTCTAGAACCTGCCATGCCAGAAGCCAAACAGAAGACTATAGCTAATCAATTTCACGAAGCTCTAGCAGCTGCTTCCACAAATGAAGAGGAACACATGTATGCAGCTCCTAGAAACACAGGGTAAATGATCTTGAATACTTTATCTTGAACACATGTATGCTGCTCCTAGGAAAGGGATACATACTTTTTGAACAAGTTACCCCATGAAGGTATGTACAAGCTTTATTGCAGTGAGAATCTTTTTACGTTGCACAAATTTACAGTAGCAAGTACTATAAGAAATAGTCCCCTGTTTTATGGTTGAGAAACCATAATGACATCTAACAAAGTCTTTTAACAATTGCATCTGCAAGATGCTCTTTTGACTGGTTGGAAATTAAGATAGGACAAGATGAGGTTACTGCTTTTCATTTCAGGTATGTTACTCTTTGCTCCTAAGTCTAATATCTATTACTACTGTATCATACTAGTAGAAGTTAGTTCCGATCCAGGAAGGATGTCTCGGTTGCGAGGAATCAGATGGTGTCCTTGTTATGTATACCCTGGTAGGCAAGCATTCCTTGTTTTTACAAATTTTATTTGGACTTTTACTAGTTTGACTTCAAATGGTCTTTTGCCAGAAATCAAATGATATCTTTTTCTTAGGCTCATCATTTCTTTTTCTATTTTCTGCTCTTTTTAATTGAAGGGATTAGCATAGATTTTGCAGCCTAGTTATATTAGATGAAACGGAGACTGCTAATAAATCTGTATAGTGTCTCTCATAATGGTTCAAGAAACAATAAACTTGTGAAGTCTCATTTGTTTACACTACTGATTTTCAGACTATTACGACTGCTAAAGTCTCATTTGCTCTTGTTACAATTTCCGGTTTGGTCTGTCTCGCCGTTGTATGTGATTATTGTGCCGTCTTGGTATTATACACTGATGCTATGATAATTTCTTTTCACAATATCGCTACAGCTTAACATAAATACCAGGGTATGACATAACAGGACACATCATGCATTGCTTCGCAACCCGAGACCCTCCTTCTTGGATCGGAATAACTTCTACTAGTTATGATACAGTAGTATGAGATATTAGATTAGGGCAAAGAGTAACATACTGATGAAAAGCGTACACTCATCTTGTCCTAATCTTATTTCAACCAGTAAAAGGCATCCTGCAGATGCATTGTTTAAAGCTTTGTTAGATGTCATTTGGTTTCTCAACCATAAACAGGGGAACTATTTCTTATAGTACTTGCTACTAGTAAATTTGGTGCAACGTAAAACGATTCTCTGCAATAATCTGAGACTGCTAATAAATCTGTATAGTGTCTCTCATAATGGTTCAAGACACATAAACTTGTGAAGTCTCATTTGTTTACATACTGCTTTTCAGATATTACGACGCTAAAGTCTCATTTGCTCTTGTTACATCTGCTTTACTTTTTATAATTTACCTTTTTATGTCTTTTGCAATGTTGTAGATGTGCAGCTATTTGATGGAGTTCTTGTAGAGCATTTATCTAGAATTTTTTTTTTGTTATCTTGTTTGATGTTGGTCATATCTGAGACTTAGGGTTCTGAATACTTTGTGCTCAGTTTAACATGTAAGAACCATTTGATTCATATGTAGACATATACTTGGAATGGTGATTTAAGTTGTTTCAACTTGTTTTTGGCAATAAAGTTACTTTGTGTTTCATGTACATGAATTTCTTATAAATTCATGTTTATATATTTTGTAACACTACTGCATATAATGCAGTAGAAATGGGGAAAGGCAGCAGAAGATAAAACAATTGTTCAAGTCTTTCAGTGACTGAATATGTTCAGTCACTAATAACAATGTTTTAAGTTTTTATTTTTAGAACCTTTAGTGACGCATAGCAATCAGACATAAAATCTAAAAGACCTTTTGTGACTGATATTAAGTTGTCAAAAAAGACTTTTAGTGATGGCTCCTTTAGTGTCTCTTTTTCTTTCAGTGGGGAAGACCAAAATGTCCTATAGTGACTGATTTTATGCTTTTTGTGACACTTTTAATCAGTCACTAAATGTCATTTATCTTGTGTGATTGTTAGTTTCTTGGTAACAAGTTAAAAGTGGCAACGATGCATAGGAAGAGATTTTTATTCACTTCGAAAGATCAAAGATGTATATAAAAATTTTATTACCTCAAAAGGACCTCGTTATTTTTCTAATATGTACTAAATTATCAAAGACTGAACTATGTCACATTTTATGGATATTCCAACACAATCGTATTAGAACGTTAGAAAATTTGTATGATCCTCCTGTCAATTGTGAGGGCGTAAAATTAATCTCAGATATAAGGACAAAAACGTATAATGCTAAAAGAAAATCCACCAAACTGACGTGTAGCGAGATCAACCAAATTATCTTTGTTTGATTAGTCACTGTTTGCTTTTCCTTTTAGGATTGTTTTCTTCCTGTACTGTTTGTTTCCCTTTTAGGAAATATGGTTTTCTTCCTTTTTNNNNTATCTGCTTTACTTTTACTGTCTTTGCATGTTGTAGATGTGCAGCTATTTGATGGAGTTCTTGTAGAGCATTTATCTAGAATTTTTTTTTTGTATCCTTGTTTGATGTTGGTCATATCTGAGACCTTAAGGTTCTGAATACTTGTGCTCAGTTTAACATGTAAGAACCATTTGATTCATATTGTAGACATATACGTTTTGGAATGGTGAATTTAAGTTGTTTCAACTTGGTTTGCAATAAAGTTACTTTGTGTTTCATTACATGAATTTCTTATAAATTCATGTTTATATATTTGTAAACAAATACTAGCATATAAAATGCAGTAGAAATGGGGAAAGGCAGCAGAAATGATAAAACGATTGTTCAAGTCTTTCAGTACTGAATAGTTCAGTCACTAATAACAATGTTTTAAGTTTTTTTAGAACCTTTAGTGACGCATAGCAATCAGACATAAAATCTAAAAGACCTTTTGTGACTGATATTAAGTGTCAAAAAAGACTTTTAGTGATGGCTCCTTTAGTGTCTCTTTTTCTTTCAGTGGGAGAAGACCAAAATGCTATAGTGACTGATTTATGCTTTTTGTGACACTTTTAATCAGTCACTAAATGTCATTTATCTTGTAGTGAATGGTTAAAGATACATCATTTTTTCTAAGTATCCCAAAAGTCAAAAGTATCATTGTTAGTCCACAGCTCTCTAAAAGGCCATTTTGTGACTAAGGATATATTAAGTCGAAAGCAGAATATAAATTACGTTTAGTGAATTAAAAATGAATTGACAGCGCACACTTATTATGAAAAAAAATAAAAAAAAAAATACTGAACCAAGAATACAAACATCTATCTTGGACGTAAGCGTAAGACTTTTTTTTTTTTTTTTTTTTTTTTTTTTTTTTTTTTTTTATAAGTCGTATTTATTACATGTAAGAGTCATGATTCATGTATGTTTATTCTTAAGACAAAATCAATGTCGTTTTGTTGATAAATATTTATGTGTTTATTAGACTTGTATATTAGTAGTTATATACATTGATACATTTTATTTCCTTAGCTTTTTAAGATCTTCGGTATCCATGATCCCACCTACTGATTACCCATTCTAAGTTCTATATTATGATTCCTGTGTTAGTTCGGTAAGTAACTCAAGTTCACCTAAAAATGAGTTTCACACGCTTAAGAACTTGTGCACTAATGACACTGATTAGGGATGCCATGGACATCCGGTCCAATGTCCACTCGATTCACCCGTTACTAACGGATATGGATTGAGTGAACCGATAATATATGGATATAAATGTTTAGCGGATCGGATATGGATGACGATTTGTCATCCATGGATGATCCATTTACCACCGAAATGATTTAACGTATATGCTAAAAATGAAGTTATTACCTCGTATTAGTAACTTAACTACGAACATTGGATGATCCATTTACCACCGAAATGATTTAACGTATATGCTAAAAATGAAGTTATTACCTCGTATTAGTAACTTAACTACGAACATGTCTTTTAAACAATTGAGTGATAAGAGTAATAAATAATGAGTAGATATATTAGTAAAAGTAAATAATACGGAGTAGTAAATTGTTTGTACTTGTATAGCAATATTGATTTTATTTTTTAGATTTTACAAAATAATATGGGATGTGATTTTTTTTTTTTTTTTAATATTATTTTTAATGTTTTATATTATTTAATATGTATTAATTGTATTTTTTGAGATTATATTGTTATATATTGCGATTTTATCTTAAACAAATCATGTATTTATACCAACGATGATTACAAAATATTCATTAAGCAATGTGATTATCTTTAACGATTTTTTTTTTGTTGACATTCAGTGGATATCCAATAACCTGACTTAACCAGTGAATATAGATATGGATGGATGAAATGACTTTAAACGGATATCGATTACGAAAAAATTAATGAATATTGATGTAGATATACCTCTGTTCGTTCTATATCCGATTCATTTACATCCTTAACACTAAGTTTATAACGTATTTAAGTTTATAAGCTTAAGTTTTCTTTATATGATCATCATTCCGATCTTTTGACTGACCAGTTTACAGACTTTAAAATCACCGTTATAAAGGCACAAATTGGGTAGAATTTTTATTTTTTTAACAGTTTTGCATGACCATTTCAAATTTATTTTCACCAAACATAATTTGAACTTAAAAACTTAGCTTCTCACTCTAAGTCGTTTGACAATTACACACACCTAAATGGTTTTTATAAGCTCAGCTGCTCAAGTAATAAGCCAACAAGTTATTCCGTATTACAAATACGCTTATAGACTTATTAAAATTTCCAAATCTTAAAAACTTCTCAAATAAATTACATGATAAAAAAAACAAAACAAAATCAAAACAAAAAAAACAAAAAACTTTGCAAAACTTCATCCACACAAACCCAAATTATAAATTTTTGGTAAGTTACAATAACCCGCCATTTTACAAAGAGATATAATTTGCATACTCTATGTTTTTATTTGCACACTTTAATATACAACCGGTTAAAGCATGATTTAAAAATTATACAATTATCTAATGTATATATTAGAGTGTATTTAATACTTGATTCGTGCAAATCATTTCTCTTTACAAAATAGCTTTTTTTTTTTTTTTTTTTTTTTACAAACTAGCTTCTAGCAACTCTTTCTAGGCTTGCTTTTTCTCCTACTTCTTCTAGGTTGATTCTTAGAAGGAGATGATGCTTCTTCTTTGACCAAATCTTCATCTGTCTTTGCTTTCTTTGACTCCATCTGTTCTTGCAAATCTTGATGTCTTTCTTCTTCAATATCTTCATCTTCATCTTCACTTCTTTCCACTATTTTTCTAGGCCTGCCTCTTTTTCTTGGAGTTATTTGTTGTACATGTTGTTGTTCCACTTGAACATCTCCAATCACTGAGGATGATTCTGCTATAGCTATAGATAGTTCCTTTGTTTTCATAGGTATCTTCTTCTTTCCCATCTTACAAAAACCCTAAAATCTTTTTTACCATGAAACACAAACTAGCCAAAAATATTCAATATTTTTTTTGCTTCACTTGAATCTTTGACCAATCTTTATGTAAATTAATCATTGCCCATATGAAAAAAATCACAAGAAAAAGTACAATAAAATAAAACCCAAAGAGAGTATACAAAATAAAATAAAAAATGTCTAAAAAAATAAAATCAAGAAAAATTAATGAAGAGCTAATGAAAGCATGCAAGCGTTGAGAATTTTGCGAAAAGTAAAGACAACTACGAGGAGGAAAGGAGGTAGAAAGACAGTTTGATGATAAGTGCGGATAATGCGAAGACTACTCTACTACTAATACTCATCCTTTTGTCTTGGCTTTGTTTTGTTTCCTTTTTTTTATTTGTGCTTTTTATGTATAATTCTATTAGTAGTCCTCTATATTCTATTTAGTTTTGCGTGTAACCTCTAAAATGACGTGTGTATGCGTTTCATGCCCCTCAAGTTCAACGGGTTTTAGTCGTAAAATAGCAACGTACTTTCAGTTTTGTACCGTTTTAGTACGTGTACTTTTTTTGTTCCACTTAATGCAACGTACTTTCAGGTTTTGTGCTACATTGGTACGTCAAGTAAGGGCTACCGGATAAAAAGTCATTTTTACCGGATAAAAATCAAAGTGGAATGTTTTTACACATAAATGGTCCCTGTGGGTAGCTAGTATCACGAATTTAGTCCCAAATCAAAGTGGATTTTTTTACACATAAATGGTCCCTGTGGGTGACTAGGCATCACGAATTTAGTCCCAAATCAAAGTGGATTTCTTTTTTCGACTTTTTTTTTTCTGAATAATTTTTTCCGAAATTTTTTTTTTAGTATTTTTTTTCCGAAATTCTTTTTTCGATTTTTTTTCAAAAATATTTTTTGAATTTTTATTTTCGATTTTTTTTCGGAATAATTTTTTTTCGTATTTTTTCCTAGAAATTGTTTTGTTCGATTTTTTTTTCTAAAATAATTTTTGAATTATTTTTTTCGATTTTTTTCTGAATAATTTTTTTCCAAAATTTTTTTCCGTATTTTTTTTCAATTTTTTTCCAAAATATTTTTTTCGTATTTTTTTTTTCCGAATTTTTTTTTCGAAAATTTTATTAGAATTTTTTTTTTGAAAAAAAAACATTGAAAGATTTTCGTATTTTTTTCCCGAATTTTTTTTGAAAATTTTATTAGATTTTTTTTTTCAAAATTTTTTTACATGTATTTTTTTTCGAAAACAAAAACAAACTTTCAAAAAAAAATTCAGATAAAACATTATAAAAATTTTAACAAAAAAAGTTTAGGGACTAACCTCGTGATACCCCTTAAACCACAAGGACCATTTATATAATTAACTCAAAACTTATTATAAGTGGAATGCCTATGTGGCATGTCCAAGTAGCAAAAATACCTTTGTATCCGGTAACAGAAAGTATCACGTACCAAGGTAACCCAAAACACAAAAGTACGTTACATTAAATGGAACAAAAAAAAAGTTCACGTACCAAAATGGAACAAAAATGAAAGTTCGTTGCTATTGTACGGATAAAACCCCAAGTTCAACATGACAACCGTGATACATTTAGACATGACATAAACACGATCAATGTACCATGTTTATCTAAATGAGGTTGCGAATTACATGAGATGAAAATTGTTGTCCGGTCGATTCAGTAAACCCACCTAAACCCGAACATTTCCTGTTTAGTAAATATGTTGAGTGGGTCGATCACAAACATGTTTAGACACACCTTGAGCCATTACTTTTGTGTAAGTTTTAGGTCGTGTTTCATGTATTGTCACTTCTAAATTTTATGTCATTTTTAGCTGTCATTTTTTGACATCTTCTTGACGGCTTCTTCTTTAGAGCCGTGACTTCTTCAACTTTCTGCTTGTCATCGACGGTATTAGCCATAGACGATTCAAATTAAGGTGCGTACGTTGGAATATCATCAAAATTAAACTGATGAATGAGAGAAATAGGTGGAGGTTAAGGTTGTGATGGAAATACAACAACAAAAGCTCGAAATAAAGCGACAAATGTTGCTCTTCCAAGAACAAAACAACAACAAAAAGGCGAACTCTTCTATATGAGCCCTATTGATCACTTGAGTGGAAGGCGATCAAGGCGAAGTGTAATTTATTATTATTATTATTATTATTATTATTATTATTATTATTATTATTATTATTATTATTATTATTATT
>LBNU01032220.1:0-16649 GCA_014162995.1 Artemisia annua | reverse complement strand
GAAATTGGTTCTTCATCTCAGAGTTTCGTTGCATATTTAGTCCTCTCATAATTTACATAATTGGTCCTTCGTGCTATACGTCCATTGCAAAGTCAGTCCTTTGTCACTAAATTGACGTTAAGTAGCTACCGGCCGTTATCACGCTTTCCCTATTCGGAAAACACCCCGCGGCAACGCGCGGGATTCCCATCTCGTTCTATACAAAGGGAAAACCAAAACCAAAATACAAAATAAAACTAAGTCTAAATGTGAGAACCCTCACCAGATCAGGTTATCCAACGTTGACCATTGAACCGGCTCTTTAGTTCTAATTAATTATATGTGTTAATAAGTAGTGTGAATACTATATGTTATGTAATATGAACACATCATAATCCTAAACTAAACAAATTAAATAACTTACTACGTTTGGTTTCCTAAAATCCTATTTTACTACGACAAACGACATCTTTGTATTCCTTAAAACCCATTCACACGTTTTCCTAACTAGTTATGAACCGAGAATTAAATTGATAAAAAAGATTTTTTTACTTTCCTTATTAGCTAAATCTAGAATACAATTCTATTTGCTCATCCTAATTATAACCTAAGTTCTAATAATAAGTAATGACATTTAAATCTATATGTCATAAAATAAAATGCAAGTTAATTTATCCTAAACTAATACTTAACTAAATAACATGGACTTTCATTTGAAATTTTGAGGAGGAACAAGTCCAGCCCACATTCCCTAAGACTCGGCATTCCTCACTTACCCCATTAACCGATTTCCCCTACTCCCTCTTCCTCACTTCACACGCCTCCTTCATTCTCTCCATAATCGAAGCATAACTAAACCCTAAAATATAATCAGCCCTTTGTTCCTCTTCTGCATCGAATACAATCACCCCATAATCTGTTGTTTGTTGCCAAGAAGAGAGAAGAACAAATCCAACAGGTTGGTGATCAAGATTGTTGTACAAGTCGTTGGAATCCTTGTGTGTAATTCGAATCCTAATCTAGCCCTATTCAATTTCTTCTCCTCTCTATACGAATCAATCAGAAAACCAAGCTTTCGAAATCATTCCTCTCCAAGGCCAATGAAGCTGAAGTAGCAGCCCTTGGTGGTCCTTCAAGTGGCGTCTAAGCCGTGCATTCGCTAAGTCCTTGTCCTTGTTTTGTGTCGCGTATAACAGCCCCAAAAGGTACCCATATCAATCCATCTTGTCGTTATAATAATCACCATGAATCGTTGTGGATAAAGGAAACCTAAAGAAAATATGTTAAACCTGATTATAAACATGCAACCAAATCGTTAAAAATTATATTATGGGCTATTGTTGTTTTATTAGATATATATGTGTACGCATGATGTAAGTTATGCGCCACTAAAACCTTGCTAACTTTATGTCGACCCTAATTTGTTTTGCTAATCGGCTAGCTTTTGTTTGCAGCCCTAGACACACTTTCAATTCATGTTATGATCTCATAAATGTACATTAAAAGTAGCTACCAAACCTAGAAGCCCTAGAAATAATTTATGGGAGTCGATTAAGGTTTTATTAAGGGTTAGGGTTTGGTTTGTAAATTGATGTGATGCTGTCAAGAAAATGAGTCGAATTGCATGTGGTCTAAATTAATGATAACAAGAGATCTTTGCATAAATTTTTAGTCTAAAACTGAGTTCTAAGTTTACTCTCTGGAAATATAAGTTTTATGGTCATTGGAGGTACGGAAAGTTGTGTTTTGATTTTTACAAGATTTAGTGTCAAAAACTGTACTTTGGATGTCTAAAATTCAGTTTGTGTTTTTGATTTTTAGTTTTCAAACCGTAAGTTATTAAGAGCTATAATTTGACAGGAGTGATATTCAAAAATGTATATTAGTTACTGGGATTTTTGTGAATTTTTCTTGAAGGTCTAGCTATGTCTATTAAATGAAAACTTTCGGGGTATACATGCAGTGCACTTTCTGGACAGGTTTGGGAAAACAAATTTTGAAATGATACTTGCACTTTGAAATAAATTCGGGAAAAATTACAGTAAGTACATAACACATATAGGTACCAATGATAATTATTGAGCATCTCAGTAAGTGTGTAATTATGCTTTTAAAGATCATAAAGTAATGACCAGAATATGCTAAAATCAGATACAAGACATTTGTTGGGGTTTTGGTTGATTTAAATACCATTTAATGAGTTTAGACCCTAAAATGCACTTGAACATTAATACGGATAATTTAAACATATGTTAACTTAATTTCATCAACACATTAACGAACAACTACGAGTATATAAGAAACAGTTATGATTTCCAATGGACTTAACAAATGAAACCTTATGTGTTAAATGAATATTAATTCATGTAGATTCCTGATGGAGGATTAGCTGGTGATTCGTTGCATTTCTAAGTGAATTATTGTTTAGACATATCACTTTGTCTCATGATCTTCAAGGTGAGTTTTCGTGGCCCCTTTTTACTTATGTTTTCCTTGGGGGAGAATGATACTCAAATCTATTTTATGTTGTGCTCAATCTCTTATCTTATTTGGACAAGTTGTGTGCTTATAATTATGCTAGGTGCATTAGTAGTGTTATCTCTGTGATCTCATGTCATGGATTTATTTCCACTTGACAGATATCTGTGTGATCTCATGTCATGGATTCATTTCCACTTGACATACTACTGTGTGTTCTGACTCATGTATTAGCTCTAGCTGGTAGGCTTACATGTTTTATTCATATTTCGGAGATGAAGAGTGAGGCTTACATGTTGTATTCATATTTCAGAGATGAAGAGTGTGATGGTGGTTGCTTGGGATGAACTTATTGTGCTACTTGCCCTATGCTATTTTATTATTTGCACACTTGTCCTAAACACTTATGCATGGCAAACTGGTTTATGCTTACTTTAAACCCACGAACTCACCAACTTTATGTTGACATTTTAGAGTATCATTTTCAGGTGATCGATAGTTGTGTTTTGAAGGCACGAATATTGAAGTCATACATTGCTCTCATATCAAAGACCGAGTGATTTGGCCAAGACCCTTTTCTAAAGACTTAAATTTGATACGATCAAGACTTGTGTTTTCATTATCCAGTTTTGTATTAAAAATCTTATTGTAACATTGTAACTTATTTCTTAAATCAAATATGGTGTTGTTCTACTATCTTATGCGACGTTACATTTCGTTTCACCTCGTGTTTCCGCTCTTAGCGGGGTGTGACAGAATGGTATCAGAGCCTAAGGTTATAGAGAATGCCGGTTTTTATAAAATAAAAACCCCAACTATAACCAAACTAAAGTTTTCGTAAAACCCCGAACATGTTACGAGTCGGCTATCCCGAGCATTTCATCATTCTTCCTAAATTATGCATAACCTGATCAACTATGCCTAATTCAGGAGGGATCATGGAATGATGGGGGTAGTTACCTTGAATCATGCTTGGTTGGACACAAACCCTAGGTCACCTGAAAAATGCATCATTCATGTGCATGTGTCTTTGCATTATATGCTTATTTGCATTCATATCTGTGTTGTTATGCATTCTATGTGACATTATATACGTGATACATCATGACCCACTATTAAAGTTTAAGGATGCCTTGTTTATATCATACTTTATCTGGTTCGTCGCCTTGTGCTTTTAGCATGCCTTTATGTCAGTCGCACTATTTGAACACTATTTTGGATGCATCCCAATAATGCGTTGTTGGAAGATCAAAATTGGATTCGATACTTTGACTCATGCTAATGGTTTTAGCCCCAACTTGGGGTTAAGCTATAGTTGGTTGTTGACTTGTTGTGAGGTCATATTGGTTACATTTTTAAATACTTTATAGAATATGTTATTTTGGCTTTTCTGAATAATAATGACTAGGTAATTTTTTTTCCTATACCTTTGGATCATATGCCTTGTCTCCCCATACCTCTCACTTTATAGGCAAGCCTGAATACACCTTGATCTGAGATTCAATAATAAGATATCACGATATAACACTTTCTTCGCTGAATAACTTTTATTAACACATTCCACTTGATAAGAACCTCTTATTGGCGGTGAAAGCGTCGAATTAAATAATCAATGTACAATTACTCTATGGTATTGTTCTCTTTTCCTGAGTTCTAGACAACCTAATCACCTTCCAATACGATATCACTTTTACATTGGAATATCAATAGATTGTAAGATTACCATAAGGATTTTGATGTCTAAGCTTTCACTTGTAATCAAGTTAAACATCTCTCAACATAGTATCTGGTTGAATAATCTATTTTTCATACCAGTAATAAGACAATTTCAAGTCATTATACTTCTTAGTGCTGCCTAGATGAGTTGAATACTTGAACTCATGAGCTTCAACAAATAATGAATTCTGAGCATAACCAAACATTAATACCCCGATTCTATTCTTAAATCTCTTAATTCATTGATCGCTAATTTCAACTAGTCATGCATGCTTAACTACACTTTCTCCCTTGATGATTTCACTTCAACAAACTTCCTTTAAATTTCTCTTATATCACCTATGAGACACGTAGTAATGTCTATTCTTATTGTTCAGACTCTAATTAATACTTCTCATTCTTTTCAACTCATGAAGATAGCAACCACATTTACTTTTCCTGGATGATGGAAGGTATCACCTTCATAAAAACCATTATTAACCTCATTCACTTTATCCGTCTCAGTATGAGATCTTTCCCAGGAAACATGTACGTAAAACCTTCTTGGTCAGTTAAACACCCAATTCCATATGAGGTGAATCCATAATTTCAAAGCAAGTCTACGACTGCCAAATCCATGGCGCGAGTTGGATATCTCTCCTTTTGTTACCTTGATGCATAACCGCTAAATTTCTTTCATTACGGCGATACAGAACCATGATTCTTGCAATGTGTTAAAAGTTATGACAAAACTCTTTGTGCATTCAGGATCTACTTCATCTTTTCACACTTCATGACTCAAGAAAACATATTGAAATCATACGAACCACCTTTTCTAGCAACTCTTGCAATTACCTCATAGTTACACCCATTTGATCACCTGTCGTCTCCAACAACTCATCTTTTCATAATAAGCACATCCAAAATCATTTTCTTTTTCAGTGATCTAATACGCCAAATAAGTTAAACAACATTTAGGTAATCTTCATAACATATATCATTTTTTTTTAATCTCCACTTCTACGATTGTCATAGTCAGTAATTGTCCTTTTATTCATAAATACAACTATAATAAATCTTTCTAGCACATACTATTCCTGCCTCGATTCTTGGAAAATAAATTCGCCTAACCTATGTAAACCTATCGGACTTAACTTATAATTTGTTCATGGACTAAATTTAAACTTGCTAATGGGTTTACTACTGGGTCCATTGTATAAGTAAGCTTCGACTAAACTTTTTGGTGAAATTTGAGTAATCGGGCTAGTTAGCCCAATGTGAAAACCAATAACTTGTAAACTTGTAAGACCAGAACACTTGATAAATTGATTAATAATGTTTGAGATTTATTAGAACTATACATTCTAACACGATTAATTAAGACTGAAAATTTAAAACGATAACTATTTATATTGACAACTTAATACACACTTAGAAAATCATCGTTCAATAATAAGTATTTTATAACCAAAAACATTTTCTTATATACAAACATTTTGTTAAACTAAACCCGACTAAATAACCGAATACAAATACTATCATTCCGACAAAAATAAATAAATAAATAAATAAATAAAAATAAAACCACATTTTTATGAATTATAAATGGCATTTTCTAACAACTTTTTATGAGCAATTGTTTACACCCACAAATTCTACAATTATCATTTTATCCAAGATTTTTTTTAAATTACGAATCATGTGGTAGTATAAAACAGAAGACCCAAAAAATCTTATGGCACCAAAACATCGAATACAAGTAAGTATGATATCGACAAGAAATGTACCCAACATAACACCAGGCGTTTCCTTGCTTCCTCATTAGTCATTTCAAAAACTCATTTTCTTGTTGCCTTAGATGCTTCATACTTGTCATCTTGACTCTTCCAATATCAATGCATATCATCGCCCGCTTTCTTTTGACAAATACAAAAACCTTAGTGTACCCACAAGAACCACAATATTCACAAATTAATTGCATGGTGCAACCTATAACAAAGCGATTTGATCCCCTGTACTGGTAACAAGTATTCATGCCAAATCAACATCACTTTGCTCTAATCATATTACATTTTGGTGCAGATATGGTTAAAAGTTATACCATCCTTCTTTGTCTGATCCGGGTCAAATCTTTTGTTTCATAGATTGGCTACTTCACCTTTCCATCCTTGTGATCATTTTAGTCTAATTCCAAGCGACTCATTTTTCAATCATACCAACAACACTACCTACCTCTACTGCTTGTACAAATTTTTTTGGTGTTTCAATTCTTACAAACCATTTTAAGTTTTAATAAGGACCGGATAAAGAGCGAATGATTCTCCTTCCTCTGTGGCTACTTGATTACCCGAGTAATGAGACGGCTCAATGTATTTCCTTCAGTGCCCTTGAAACTTAATTTCTCCTTACTCCAAGTTAGAAGATCATTTTTCAAGGCATGTCTATGTAACCTCGTGAACCAAAACTTCTTCCTCATCGCCTTGCCAAATTTTATAAAATATGAGTCACTTACGTTGAATACCCCATGGTACCTCCATGAGTAAGATAAAAACTCAGGCATAAGAACGAAACGAATCATATCAAACAAAGCATATCCATAACAAATGAATCATATCATAATCAAACAGAATCTCAACCAGGAGATAGTAATCAAGTAATCAAAACAAAATGGATAGCAACGAATCATATCAAAGTTCAAACAAAGGAAACATAGCAATGGCATAACTGAAGGGAATCATAGCAGTGTCAAGGATCAAAAGAAAGTCATGAGAAGTCCCTACTGAAAAGGGATAGAATATTTGTACCTCAAACCGCAACTGAAACCAAATCAAAAACAAGGATAGGAAGTTACTCCTTCTTCAGCGAATCTACACGAATTAATGTTTGGCTTATTATTTAGGAGTCCGTTTTATAAGTTCATTTATTCTTAATGGCATAACTGATATTGCCCATATTTACATATAGTAACATTTTTCTTACAAAGCTCTATGTCTTTTAGTTCAATGACCTTTATGCTTTAATTCGTTATGATTTTCAATGGCCCTTAATAATTCATTATAAAATATCAACGATGAGATTATAGTTAACAAGATAATAATAGGACTTGTTTGAATAATTTAATATGCGAGGGTCAAATATGATAACATCAATAAAATACAAGGACTAAACTTTAAAATAGCAAAAAGTAGCATGTACATTCACGTCATCAAGATGAGTTCATATATGTCATTATGATATATTATAAACGGTGAAATTGATGTGACAAGTAATACTAACCTTAATGACCTTCTTAATGTGTAATACTCACTCCTATTGGTTGAGGGATCGTCATTAACCCAAGTCAAAGGCCCAATAGTGGTAAAACATCACGTTGGCACCAGCCCATTGGCCAAGAAACATATGGGAATATATTGTTCACGGATTAGCGTGATTAATCACCTTCATCGTACAATTAGCATGGTGACTGCAGGCTCTCGATTCTTCCACATATTACTAGCATCTTCATCTCTCTAAAAAACACAGTCTTGTCTATCTCTCTCTCTCTAAAAAGGCAAATCTCCTGAAGTTTCTTCCACAAAAACACATACCAAACTCAAAACACAAAATCACCCACAGCAAAACGCAAAATCACTCTCGGGCACACAAGAAATCTCACCCACACACCAAACTTCTCTCTCTAAAATTCCGGCCACCCTATTCCTGATTGAATTACTGTGTTGGTATGGTCTCTATAATTAAACTGCTTTACAATCATTTGCCGATTGAATTAGGTGTTTGTATGGTTTAATTTTATTTAATTTATATATTATTTTTGATTTTTGAATTTTTTTTCCTTTTTTACAGATTGAATAATCAATTTCAAACATGGTCCACGAGGTATGTTGTTCTTAAAATATTGTTTTGAATATTTTTGATGAAATAATTATTAGGTATCAGTGGTGAAATGGGGGCTGAAATTGTGTTGGTTTTCGAGCTGTAATAAGTGACTTTGGGGTCTGAAATAGGTGTGGGTTTACACTCATATGTATATTACAGTAGTGTCGAGTGACTATACTTTCATACAAAATTTTAGTGTGTTTTTTTTGGCATTTTGAGCTTTTGTATTATGGAATGTAGGTTAGGAAAATCGAGAGGAAGGTCGTGAAGAAGTAGAAAGTGGGCAACTGAGAGATGCAAAACAGGTACTTCATATTTATAGAAAAAAAAACATAGAGGTTTTAGTTATTTAACTTTATTTGTGTTATTCATGAGTTGGATTGTTGATTTTTAGGAACTTTAAGTTTGATAATGAAGAAAAAAAAAGTTTGTTTAGGTAAGAGTGATTGTGATGTTGATTTTATAGTTAGGATTTTTATGAGCGTGTATGATTAGATCAGTGTGTAGATTTTAAGGTGATAAATGGGTTTGTTGGTCATTCTATCACAAGAGTGAATATATGATTATTTTGTTGTCATGTAGCAATGTTTAATGGGTTTGAAGGTTGGTCTACATGGCGTTATAAACTTATGTCTGATATACAGGCATGTGCATAACTTGTAGTGACTTAGATACTTTGATTTGTTCGTCGTAGCCACAATGGAAGCAAACAGAAAGAAAGTTGAAGTGAAGGTTCCAAAAGGGTGTCTACTTATTCATAAATTCTAGAACTTCCATGTCAAAAAAATGCTTATTATGAAGCTACTAAAAGGCAAGAACACATTTGGAGGTGTAATAGCAGGTAGCATGTTATTTCATGGTATTTTTTTTGGGTCTTTGGGTGTGGTGTTATGGGGTTTTGGGTGTTTATAATGGGTGTTCGGATGAGGTATTATGAGGTGTAATAGCGGCTGTAATAGCCGATTAGCAAAAGTGCTTATTAGATGTATACAAATTGTAAAAATCAAAAGTATGTCAACTACAATCAAAAAATATTAGTTTCTCTCATACAGAAAGACAAAGAGGTAAAAGTAATTTACATCATGCTTTAGTTAGCTAAACGACTTGAATAAAAAAAATTTAGTTATTTCCACCCCCATCAAGACCCATCAAGTTTATGGGAATTAAAGGTAATTATAACATCAATTTTAACTAGTGATAACGCTCAAATTTAACATGTTTTTAGAAGCGTTATTAGTGTTTTTATGCATGTTATTTGGTTACTTTTATATGCTTTTGCCACTAAATCATATCAAAGTATGTTTTTGTAGCATATGTAGCCAAATGTAGGAAAAACGAAGAAAAAGTGAAGAAAATGAAGTATATGCGATTATACGAAGATTCCCAAGCTCAAAGTCCAAATCTGTGAAGTATTTCATAAGGAGAACCTAAGTTTTGTCATTTCAAAGTTCCAAGTTCAGAGTTAATCAAGTTTGGAGAGCGCATAAAGATCTATGCAAGAAAAGTCAAAGTTAAGTTAACCAGAACCTACCATCCGATCAGTTGGAGTACAACCGATCGGATAGCCACAATTACCATCCCCATCCGATCGGTAGCAACCCGCAACCAATCGGATGGACATTTCTGCTGAAATAATATAACTTTTTGTGCACGAATCTTGGCCTTTTGTCTCAAAGTTCTAGGCTCTTCTAAGTGTCTTGTTGTCCAAGTTCTAGCATTTATGTTCCTATTGATTGCTAGGAGTATTTGACAAGCCTAAAAGGACCTCTAGAGTACACCATTCAATACACAATTCAAGAGAACAATTACTCACATCATTACTCTCAATTATTATCATCATCAAGCTCTCAAAGAAGGCAAAATTTGTGTAGAAAGAACCAGGAACATTTGGAGAACCAAAGAAGCAACATTTGGAGGTCAAAATCTCAAGAAATCATCACCAATAATTAGGTTATCAATACCTTGTCATTTGTTATCAATTTCAAAGCATTGTAAGACATAAAACCATGGATTCTTATGTTAAATATTCTGAGTTTATTTGCATGTTTGCTATGAGTAGCTAGTAACCTTTTTACACTTGTTTTGATGATGTTTTATGCTTAGTGATAGTTATGATTGTGATAACATGTTTTAATTCAATGTCAAGTCAATCCTAAGAACCAATTGTACCTTAAGTTTCATAGTGACATTTGTTGAGTCAAGGTTAACTAATTGATAATAGTTTCAAGGGTCGAAAGATTTGTTATTATTCAACTAGTTATAATCATTTGTCTATGAATGATTGTTTTTCACCATAATTATTCTTGATTAAACAAAGAAACAAGAAGTATGATTGTAATGAGAATGCTTTTATAACATCAAATCGGATTGTTTGTAAACCTTTATTTGGACGAAAGTTTAGATGTTTATAGACAATTGTAACTTGTTTGTCTATGAATGAGTTACCTTTTGTAATGACCATTTCCTAAGAGTATTTGATTTATAATAAGAGTTTATTCTTGTGTTTAAGATAACCATACCTTATGAACCTTGGATTGATCTTGAATTGATTGGTTTACACTTAAAGCTTGTTTTTATGAACTAAAATCTTGACGAAGGTTTAACTTGTAGAAACAATAGATTAGACCACCATCTAATTATCACAACCAACATATTATCAAAAGTTATCACAATCATGTGTGTCATTAAGTACAAAACTAGTCTAAACAAGTGTAGTTTTTAAATTATTGAATTTGCTTATTACCTTATTTGCTTACGATTAGAAATTTACTTTTTAAGACTAATATTTTGATTCACTCACAAATCCCTGCGAACGATCCCGACTTACCATCACATCTTGCTATAACGGACGAGTACACTTGCTCGTATGTGTTGTTTCTAGATCCGGTAATTCACCTTTATAAATTTAAAACTTACACTAACAAAACGCACATCAAGTTTTTGGCGCCGCTGCCGGGGATTTTGATTGTGTTTCTTTTTAGTTTTTTTTAAAAGCCGTTTCTTTTCGTGTTCGTTTTCTAAAAAAAAAAATCTTTACAGAGAAATCCAACCGATCGGATTCCATTCCAACCGATCGGATCACCAGTTTTTTTATTTACCGTAGCATCCAGCCGATCGGTTTGGCTTCCAACCGATTCGGTTACAACTTTCTGTTTTTAAAATTTTTTTTTTTTTCTTAGTTCTTTTGTTTAGGTATTTAACTCGATTCTTTTGGTAGTTGTATGAACACTCGTTCTACTACTAAAAATCTTAGTACACCTTATTCCAATCCTGAGAGTTTGTTTCGTAAGAAGAGATCTTCATCTATTCTTAATTGGTTTGATAATCTTTCCGACGAACATCCAATTTCCGATCTTTTTAAACCAATACCAATACCCATGGCTGACGATCAACCCATGTGGGCCGCCAATAGAACCGTAGCACCCACTCCTGGATCTGCTATTGTTGTTGCTAACCTTGGTGAAAACTTTACCGTTAAAGGTCACCATCTTTCCATGATCAAAGACCGTCAATTTGATGGCCGTTCGCGGGCCGATCCGCATAAACACATTGCCGAATTCATTGAAATTTGTGGCATGTTTCGTTATGGAGAAACCAATGTCGATGCTATTAAGCTCAAAATTTTTCCATCATCACTCGCCGGAGATGCCAAAGTTTGGTATAACGAATTAACCCCAGGAACTATTACCACTCGGGAGGAGATGAGGCAAGCTTTTGTAAGCCGATTCATTCCACCTGCCATGTATGATAGATTAATGGGAGAAATCCGTGCTTTCACACAAAATCCTAATGAATCTCTTGTTGAAGCTTGGCTTCGCATGAAAGATTTGCTTCGAAGTTGTCATGGTCATAATTTAGGAAAAGGAACCATAATCCAAATCTTTTGTCATGGTCTTGATGAAGCATCCCAAGCAATCCTTGATGCCGGAGGAATTTTTCTTTACAAAACTCCTAACGAGACATATCAACTTCTTGAAGATCGAGTACTCCTTAAACTCGATTGGTCAAAAGATTCCAAAACCAAACCCATGCGAAAAACCGTTGCTTTTGCCGAAAGTTCAGATAATTCGAAACTCATGGAGAAACTAGAAGCCTTAACTTCTAAAATCGACTCTCAATACAAAGATATAAATGGGTTCGAGTTTTGGAAACTCGTTCGGGTGACGGGTTCGTGTTCATGTTAATGATTTGTGGTTCGCTGGTGCGTTGTAGTTTAAGATAAAGCCCTGAAAATTGTGCGGGTCTGCCATCTATTCGTATACAGTGTGGCTGTTGTACTTCGGTGATTTCGAAGTTCCTTTCATAGTATCGTGTAATCTATGATGCTTCTCCTTTTTGGGTTCGACCGTCTTGTCTGGCTGAGGTATATCTCTACTATAATTTAACCCGATGATCATGCACTACATATATGTTACTAAGTAAACCTTTATTGCTATATTATAACAAAATAATAAATTATGCGTCGGATACAAGTCTAAAAAGAATGTAGACTAATCAAGTGCGAATGAAAACTATAAATTTTGCTCTCTTAAAGAAAGTGATTCGATCTCTCCTACTCCAAGATTGAGTCCTCTGCTTTCTTGACTTGATCATGGCATCAGCGGGTGTTTAAGAAAGGTCTTCCTAAGATTAAGGGTACTCGACTATCTTCCTCCATTCTCTAAAATGACAAATCCAATAGAAAGACAAATTACAACTTGGAACAAGCAATATTTTCGGCAAGCCCCACAGGATATTGGTATGTAATGGCTCTAATCTTATTACTCATTTTGTAGGTTTCAATGTATTGATTGGAAAGTTTAGAATATAACAACGATAGGGCATCAAATTAATACTTGCACCCTAGATCGGCTTAAAACATCGCATGTGAATTTATTTCTAAAGTGCATGTATGAGAAAAACTTCCGGGATCTCCGCTTTTTTGGTGGATTTTATTTTGAAATGATAGCAGAGCATTCTTCATTGAGAACAGTAGCGGAAATTTTGTTCCAATTGTTTCGATTAGTAAGAAGTTCTTCAAAAATTTCATAATTGGGCATTCCAGCTAGGAACATTCAACGAGGGGTACGTTAATTCTAAAACTTCTTTGATCATCTCTATAAACTTCTTATTCGCCTTCTCTTTTCTCTTTTCTTAAGGCTTCTTGGATATGGTATTTATTTGGTGTGTAAGGTTTTATTGGTGAACGGTTTTCTTGGGTTGGTGTTTCGTTGTTTTTCTTTTAGCTGCTTCATTCTTCAGGTTCTTCTCTTCCTCATCATGAAGATGATAGGATTATCAATAGGAACAGGTGGTGATCATATTGGAGAGGACCACTTCGAAAGTGAATACAGCATTTGATTATGCTCATTTCTGGTTTGTGGGGGACGATAACTCTTATCGTATGATCCAGATGGTTTAGGATTGGATTGGGTGTTACGTTAGGTTAACTGTACCAGAACTCGAGAAGAAAATTTTGATTCAGAACAGTCTACCGAAATTTTTTTCAAGGATCTGGATAGAAGCTTGATGATTCTTGCTGACCTTGCTCAACTTTGGTTTTGAGATTGAAAAAATTGAGTTTCAACAAACTCGTTTGTGGTCTTTTGGAGTAGGTTACGAGAATTCTCGCATTTTTTTTCAGAATCAGATTCTTCCTTTTTATTCGGAATTTGATTGGTTTTGATTGCCATTAGGGTTGAGAATCACTGGTTGGTCTTCCCTTTTTTGCAGGTCTTGCCAATTTCCAGAACCTTTCTTTCACGTAATAATTACAACGAAAACCTCGCTCCTGATTAGTCCGTCCTTGGGATAATAATTGGACTTCCCCTTCGTTTGGGGTCTATTCAGTAGGTTGGTCATCACACTCGAGATGATGTGTGATTTCTCCACATGTTATTACAAAGCCATCTCACAATTTCTTTCATTTCTGCCTTTGTAATATCTTTTGTATTTGAGGAGTCGATTTTTTAGAAGTTAAGCTTCTAGTTTCTCCATGGGTTTCGAATTATCTGAACTTCCGGCAAAGAACGGTTTTTCGCATGGGTTTGGTTTGGAATCTTTTGACCAAGGTTTAAGGAAGTACTCGATCTTCAGGGAAGTTGATATGTTCGTTAGAGTTTTTGTAAGAAAAATTCCTTCCGGCATCCAAGGGATTGATTGGGATGCTTCATCAAGAACCATGACAAAAGATTTGGATTTATGGTTCCTTTTCCATAAATTACTGACCATGGTAAACTTCGAAGCAAATCTTTCATGCGAAGCCTCAGCTTCAACAAGGATTATGTAGATTTTTTTGTGTGAAAGCACCGATTTTCTCCCAATTAATCTATCATGACATGGCAGGTGAATGAATCGGCATAAGCAAAGCTTGCCTATCTCCTCCCGAGTGGTAATAGTTTCCTGGGTTAATTCGTATTATACCAAAGCTTTTGGCATCCTCCGCGATGAGTGATGGAAACAATTTGAGCTTATAGCATCGACATGGTTTCTCCATAACGGAAACATGCCACAAATTTCAATGAATTCGGCAATGTGTTTAATGCGGATCGGCCTGCAGAACGGCATCAAATTGACAGGTCTTTGATCATGAAAGATGGTTGACCTTTAACGTAAAGTTTTCACCAATTTAGCAACAACATAGCAGATCCAGGAGTGGGTGCTACGGTTCTATTGGCGGCCCCACATGGGTGATCGTCAGCCATGGGTATTGGTATTGAGATTTAAAAAGATCGGAAATTGGATGTTCGTCGGAAAGTTATCAAACCAATTAAGAATAGATGAAGATCTCTTCTACGAACCCAAACTCTCAGGATTTGGAATAAGGTGTTACTAGATTTTTTATAGTAGAACGAGTGTTATACAAACTACCAAAGACATCGAGTTAAATACCCTAAACAAAAGAACCTAAAAAAATAAAATTTTCAGAAACAGAAACGTCTATTCGATCTCGGTTGGAAGTCAAAACCGATCGGCATGGATGCTACGGTAAATTAAAATTTGGAACATCCGATCGGTTGGATTTCTCTGTAAAGATTTTTTTTTTAGAAAACACATACAACTCCGAACAACAACGGGGTCCAACATCTTTTCATAGATACAACAAACTAAAAAGAAAGCCACTAACTCAGCAACACTACCATCCTCATCCAATCAACCTGAAAGCAGCAGCGGCGCCTAAAAAAACATTCGATGATGCCTTAAATTGTTAGTAGTAAGTTTCTTATAATTCTACATAATAAAAGGTGAATATACCGGATCTAGAGAACACAACCACATACGAGCAAGTGTATAACTTCGTAAACCCGTAATATACAGACAGACCCAAACAAAGCATGTGATCGTAAGTCAATTAGGGATCGTAATCACGCAGGGATTTTGAGTTAATCCTAACAATTAAATACATTAGTCATAATAACAAGTAAAATCATATTCTCAAATCGTCAAGTCAAATAACAGAACAAAGGTATAAATAGGCAAAAAACATAGCTCCAATAATATTAAACATAATCACTCACTTGCTCTTAGGACTAGTATTCTTGAGTACGGCATCATGAGATGGAACACACAAAAATAGACTTGTGATAAACCTACGAATGAAACACATCACACAGATGACTAGATTCAGTGCACTATCTAGCAATGCGCCTTCCATACACATCCACACATCACACGTACTGACAATCCTAATCTGTATTCCTACACCAGTTAAACTCTCAGTCAAAGAACACTCTCTGATAGTTCATATACAATCAAGCTTTAAGTGCCTAAACACAAAATACAGTATAAGATTCAAGATCAATCCATAAGGAATCCAGAAGAACGCGAGTATCAGTTAATCTTCAACCAAACACAAGAATAAACTCCTTTTATAAATCAGAAATACTCTCTAGAGCAAAACATCGTCACTTATCAAAGCGACTCATACAACCCAATTCAATAGACAAACCCAGAATTCAAACAATCCTGCTCTTCAATCAAATCTAACAACTTCGTCCCATATATAAAACGTTTACCAAACAGTACCGAAACCTTGGCGTGAATTGTAGCCGAGCTCAGATTTCGATGAACACTTAAATCACTAAGTTTTATTTGCAGCGGCAGTTTTGTTTTAGTGTAGCGATATTGTGAAATGAATTATGCTAGGCATTGTGTATATATGGACGGATATACTTACACTTCGAAGAAAACGGGATTTGGAACTGATTCTTTACGTGATAATATGACCCATTAAAGGCTAACTGTTACACGAAACAAAACCATTTCTTGAAGCCTCTTTGCTGATCGAATAGGGAGAACAAAAGGTGTGCCGCAACTTTCTAGTATTAGGGTTTCATGTGTGTAGAGTAAATGTGAAATACAGTTTGTGAAATGGAGGAGCTATTAGGGTATGACTCAAATTACCTAATTTATGTTTTGAAGAAGCCTTGGAGAACAAGGAGTATATTTTCTAATTTAGTATGTGTTTAAATTAGGAAAAGATTGTGTTTAGCCTATATAAATAGAGGATGATTATGTAGGGTTTTCATAATCGAAAGAGAGGTGAGAAAAACTTGTGAGAGAGTTTTGTGAGTGTTTTTTAGAGTTGAAGCGTCTCAATCTTGTAATCACAAATCTAAATTAAGTTTTTCTAGTGGATTAGA